>MU182169.1:198135-211268 GCA_016904865.1 Pissodes strobi | reverse complement strand
TAATAATAATAATAATAATAATAATAATAATAATAATAATAATAATAGTAATAATAATAATAATAATAATAATCCAATATGTTTTTGTTATTAAATAAAAAGAACTACCGGTTGACAAAAAATAAAAGTAAAAACAAAAATAAAAATCTTGCTTAAGACATATGTTAAATTTAGAATATTTGCTGAAACCGATCTATGCATTAACATCCCTTAGACGCCTTCTTACTTTGACTATACAAAAATTCAATTAGCTGCGCGGGTAAATAAAAAGTTTACTAACCCTATAAAACTATCGTTTGAAATTGCTTGGAGATTTGTCTGCTTCTGACAAGAATTTTCCAGAGTTAGCCGGTGCTTGCTAAGAAATCATGGTAGCAAATTCTTGACCTCCTTACCCTGCTGGGTTTGAATTAGGAAACCAAACGAATGGATTTCAATTTGACAATAACTTTTCAAAAATTTGGTTGCAATATATTTATCCTTCCTTACTTACCAAATATCTAAGTGCTAGCTGATGGAATCCATATACCATGACGGCAAAATGAATAATCAGATATATATTACACCAAAGCGGTATTTTCACGTCGTACTTGGCCCGTTTGGTTACCTGAAAAACGAACGTTTCAATTTGAGTTAATTTATAGGCTTTACTGTGTCCTTATATTATTATAAACGTTTAGTTTGCAATTTTGAAAACAATGACATGCTCTTTTTTACTATTTTTTCGTTGTTCGGAAACAGTAAACACCAAAGTGGTCAACAAAGCAATGCAAAATGTTGACACTTTTAACGCTACAAATGTATAGTATTGTACTGCCATTAGGATCATATACCTTTATTTTATCCTCTTCGAGACCCAGTCTAGGTTTTCCAGGCTGCCAACTTGGCCCAAAGAAAATTGCGGCCAACTTGTGATTCCACCCGCTCATAGTTCGAAATCTTTGGATCACATATTTGGTATAAAACGTCTAAAAAAATTAAACTTATTTTATTACGAATCGCTGACGAACTCCGGAGGCATAATCATATAAAAAACTCAAGTATACCTGTAAATGGACAGGATTAAAAGACGGCTGATTGAACACCAAGCCGTAAATGATTTCCTCGTCTCGCCGTTCCTTCGCGAACGTTCCGAATATCCGGTCCCAGATGATCAAAACGCCCCCGTAGTTCGTATCCAAACAGTAAATATTGCTTCCTGTAAAAGGCAAGAAAATTAACATCAGATCTGATTGCATAATAATAAAAATTATTAGTTTTGGTTAGATCTGAGAAATGTCCAAGCTCAACGTAGGCAACCACACAATTAACCAATACTACCGTACGTTCTAACATTGTATACAATGGTTCTAACTTCCAAATTTTTGAGACGACCAATAACGGGATTAGGAACACCCATTATCCACGATCAAAAGAGGGAAGAGCTTTGACTGACATTTCCCGTCAGTTGATCAAGCTGAGGCAGATTCCTTTTGACAGCACTCAAATCTCAAGGTTTCATGAAGTGGTAAACTTGTTGGATATGAGTTAATACACATTTAACCTCTCTTGGGAACAGGTCAAGGCGAAGCCTTTATTTTTCGCAAAAAATATATCAGTATGCTGAAACAGTTCTACACAAGCAAGGAGGAGTACTGTGACACTACTGTTTCCAACATATGGACTGCTCATTATAGAACATAACATCTGGACGATCTCGCTTGGTCCATTCGGACCATTTGCATAAGGATAATCGGGTATCTGATAAAAGGGCTAGCCATCAAGAATAAGTTGCTTAACACAGATACCAGAGGATAAGTACCAAACCCGCAATCGGTTTTACAAAAGGACTTATATATTCCTAGGATTTTAGTCTGTCCATAGATGAAGAGCTGGCAACTAAGGCTCCAAACAATTATATAAATATCATTGTTGTCGCAATATGTCAAGAATATAACCAACTTTACTTCGAATCGATAATGAAGATGGATAGGAAATGTATGAACGATGAGTCAAGAACTCTGTTTCAAGTTGATAAATGAAAAGCTGACAGGAGGTTGGAATTTTGATGCATTCATTTGGCTTCTTCTCCGAATTGATTGAGCTAGCAAAAGAGTTTCAAAAAATTAGCCAACGTAATCCTAGAGGAATACATAGATGGCTAAGTCCGCTATGAATGATTAAATGAATAAATCATTAATGAGAAATTAGTCAACGTCGCCATAGATAAGTCCATAGATGATGTTATCTTTGATAAAAACTATTCCTGGCATAATATTCGAACACCCGCACTTGGCTAAATCTGCTCGGAATGGATGATTGAAATGGTTTAAATAAAAAAATTCGAATGCTCTGAAGGAATGAAAAAGGTGCCAACAAATTAGTCAACGTCACTCCAGATAAATATATTGATGATAGTATCGTTGTCGCAAACTGCTAATGAATGAAGTCATGATGGTATTCGCACTTAATATTTTGATGCAGCCATTGCATCAATATTACCTCCGCCACTTATAGGTAGGCCAACATTCATTGAGTTATGTGGAAAAGTGGAGACAAGATGTAGTGTGGATTAGGCAATAATAATGATGACAATGTGGATGATGATGAATGAAAGGAGCTTACTTACCGTGATGGACCCTATGGTGATTAGGTGTATTAAAGATCCATTCCAATGGACCTAGAGTTTTTACTGTTTCGGTATGGATCCAAAATTGGTAGAGCAAGTTGAAGTACTGGTGGGTGACGAATTGCGAGGGTGGTATCACAAAGGCCAAAGGCAAGTAAAAAGCCTGAAAAAAAACCTTTATTTAATTTGGAACCAGCAAGAATAGCTTAGGCTCATTCCATGGGAAGTACATCTTAATATATTACTGATTGGCTGCTTTATTTGCTTTTGAAGCGTGTTTTATAAAATAAACTTGAGCGCAAAGGCCCTTATAAGTGGCACCACTATACTTTATACTAATTATTATTAGTTATTGTGGTTAAAATATTTAGTACGAGGGTGTACCAAGATTTTTTATGCAAACGATTTCAATCGACCAAAATTTTTTTAAAAGTACAATTTTTTTTTAATATTAAATTGTCGCGCATATTTTTGTATAGGCAAATACAGAGGGCGTTCTGTGGGCAACATTAAATTGTGTTATTTACTTACAAATCCGCACCATCCTTGTAGAATAGACTGCCTAAGTCCGACCGCTAAATTATAGTCCTCGGAACTGTGATGTACTTGATGCTGCGCCCACAAAACGTGAACCTCTGCAAGTAAAAGCGGGTTATTAATACAGGGGTTTCTTTTTTAAAGGTCCATCATCAACTTATTCTTAGAAGCAAGTTGCTCTTAGATTTTGGCATTTATTCTTTGAGAGTCCATCTTCAACTTACTATATTCAAATACAGATAATTTTTCACTAGTTAATATATGTTTTAAAAAATTGTTTTTTTACTGGAAGATCACTTCCTATATGCTTACGAAATTTTAATAAAGTATTAAATTTGGTAGCATTTAAACTTACCGTGACACGCTCTATGCACCCAGTAGTAGCAGAAATCAACGCCGATGGCTGCGAGATACCAAGTAACCGGTGAGTCCCAAGGGAGATCGAATATACGAAAGTGTTGATGTATGTAGTAGTACAGATAGCTTTCGGAGCTCCTGAAAAGCAGTCTAAAACAAAGCGAACATATACATATAACATTTACAGAGAAGCAAACAAGCGGGAAACTAACAGTCTAATTTATACGCCAATGGATATTTCAACAATTCAAATTCAAGGCATGTCCAATGAATTGAATTGGCAAACGATAAATTATTTGAAATAAATTCTTATATTTTTAAAGATTAAGCAAAATAAAAATATATAATACGTAAACACATTAAAATACTATGGGTTAGTTAAATAAAACAAAAAAAAAACATAAAAAATATATATAAAATGAATAAACTCTGTTTCAGAAATGTATAGAATAAAATGGGAAATTCCGTCCAATTTGGCTGAATTCGTGGTCGTCCATAGGCGTAGGTAAACTTTTTACCCCTGTAGTCATTTTGCATAGCTAATGAGGTTATTACTCTGTAGATTACATTTATGGTTCTTTTAAACCCCTGTAGTCCTTTTGCATACCTACTTAGGCAGGTAATAGACACGGATTATAAATACTTCCTAATGGCGTTTTAACATGTTAGTATTTGCTGTTACGCCATAGTGTCAACAACATTATAGGAAAATTAATAAAATGGCGACATTCACTCCAACAAAAAACTGTTCTAATAATTCTCCACTATCAGTGAGTGAAAAGTTATTATTTTAAATGTACACGATGGCATAAAACATGATTACCCTAGTTTTTCTGTAGAATAAATTGTTGAATGATGTTCCCGAATGACTGGAATTGGAAAGTCCACCGTTTTCAAATTATTGCAGGAGATAAATAGCAGGTCAAGTGGAACGTCCCAAGAAAATTCCAGGAAGACCAGCAAAAGTTCTTGATGAACCAAATGTGTAATTTGCAGAAAAGATCACTCTTTTTATTTTAAAAAAGAAATACCCACCCTCGATAAAATTTTAATGCGGCCTGGCCAAGATAACAATATTTCTTGGATAACTGGAAAATTCGTATGAACAACTTTAAAAAATATAGATTTTGCCTGAAAAAAAGCATAACTGAATAGCACTTTTACTGGAAAGCAATGAAATTGTTTGCTGGCGACGAAAATACTTGAGAAGTATAAAGCAGTGCCGCAGGCAGCAAAAAAAAATTATCTTGATGAGACGTGTATAAATGACGGTTATATAGAACAAAAAATTATATACAATATAATCAGTGCCCGCCAAGCTTTCATGGAAGACCTGTCAGCGGGTATTAGAGTACCTTCGGGAAAAGGGAAGATACTAATAATTGCACACATTGGAAGCAGAAAACAACAGATGGGAATCTTGAGAAATGCAAACAACGAAATAATAATGGGTATCGATGGCAAGTTGAGAAGATGGAAGGAATATGTCGAAGCACTTTTTAACGACGGCGACGAGAGACCAGAAACAACACCAGCATCAGATCCTGTACCTACTGAATGACAAAGTCAGAAATAATACATGCGATTTAATTAATGGGAAAGCAACTGGCCCTGATAATGTCTATGCCGTAAAGGTAATCGCAGAGCAGGAGGAATCGGGTTTAGATACCCTGACATCCATTTTTAATATTATTTACGCCACAGGCCAGATTCCATCACTAGTTGAAATCAACATTTGTTGCCCTGCCAAAAAAGGCAAGCGCCGCTCAGTGCGACGAGTACCGGATGATCAGTTTGATGTAACATGTGCTCAAAATATTCTTACGAGTAATACACACACGCATATATAAAAAATGTGACAAACAAGTGGATAACACACAGTTCGCATTTAGAAGCGGATTTGGCACACGAGAGGCACTGTTCTCACTTAACGTCTTGACACAGAGATGCAGAGACATGAACGTCAACGTTTTCGCGTGCTTCATAGACTACCGAAAGGCATTCGACTGCGTGAGGCATTGCAGGCTGATCGAAATCCTGAAAGAACCTGGAGTGGACCAACAGGAAATAAACATCATCTCCAACCTTTACTGGCACCAAATCGCCGAAGTGAGAGTAGAACAAGCAACATCAGATGTATCAATAAAAAGGGGAGTAAGACAGGGCTGCATACTTTCTCCACTCCTTTTTAACCTATATTCAGATAGCATGATTGACCTGCAGGGCATGGTCGACCGCGTTGTTCAACGCAGCGAGCAGTATAGATTGCTCATCAACATTGAAAAAACCATAGTGCTCGTTTTTTCAAAAGCTAAGATCAACCCAAACCTTTCGATTAAGGGGAATATCGTACAACAAGTATCCTCCTTCAAATATCTGGGCACAACAATAAATGATCAGATCGACCCAAAGAAAGGAGTAAAATCCAGAATTGAACAAGCTAGAAGAATGTTCACACAAATGAAAACACACTTCACAAGATCAGACCTCAGCTTGGAACTCCGAATTCGTATGGTCAGGTGCTACATTTTCTCGGTTTTACTGTACAGTTGCGAGAGTTGGACTCTTAACCCTAGTCTAGAGAGGAACCATATTTTAGTCTAAAATATATTTTATCCCATGAAATGTTTAGTACTGGGATTTGTATGTCCCAGGGTTTTTTTTGAGTGGGTTATTTATATCCCATTGGTATATTTAAACATAGCAAGAAAAAAATTGTCCTCTGATGAGTTAGAGTACATGGTTAACAATCTTGGCGAATTATTTTCAGGAGACGAAATAGAATCAGAGTCAGATGATTCCTTATCAGATCTGGACCCGTTTCTCAACAGTGACGGGTCAGATAAGACATATGAGCCTTCTGCTAGCTCTGATGAAGCAAGCGATAGTAGTGAAAGTGTTGAGAGCGTAGGAGAGGACAGGCATGTGAATAGTATAGATTATATCGTAGTTGAAAGTCATCCTGATAACGTGTTCAATATTAGATAATCATATTCCTCGGCTGAATATTTCTCCTGAAACTCAATATGTTATCGATGAATCGATTACTGCAAATGCATCTCCTATAGAAATATTCAGCAAACTGTTTCAACATAGTTCGTTTATTTTTATTGCAGATTGTACAAACAAGCGAATAAAAATATACAATCGAAATAAAAACAAATCTGCAGCTCTAACTGATTCTGGAGAAGTCATGATAACCATTACACACGTTAGTAATGTGCTACACAAAGTTCCTAAACTTCGACATTATTGGTTTTCTCGTCCATTTCTGAGTAATAAAGCCATAAATACAGCTTTATCTAAGAATAGTTGCTTATTTCTTATGTCCAAATTGTATTTCAATACGCCTCAAAAGCCAGATGGATGCAGCAAAATATATTACGTTGAACAGCTACTTGCTTGTTTCAAGCACACTTTCCAAAAGTATCGCTCCGATAGTACCTGTCAAAGTATCGACGAAAGTATGGTGAAATTCAAAGGAGCGTCCTCTTTGAGGCAATACATGCCGCAAAAACCTGTCAAGAGGGGCTTCAAACTATGGTGCAGATGTGATGTGAACATATGCCAATTGAGACCCCAAAAAGGAGCGCTGTGCACGCTGTTCAGCAATGGGCAAAGAAAGAAGAATCACAACTATTTGTCAGATGTGCGATATAGGATTGTGCAAACATTGTTTCATCTTACAGTTGACATACATCCTAAGTTGACATAATGTATTTCTTTTAGCTAAGTACCTTGTTTCTATTTTTGTACCTAAATGAAACCATGTATTTCGAGGTTGCCCTATTGTTTTTATCATCCCTCTGGGACTGAAGTATCCCAGCCAAAAATCCCGTTGGGACATATAAATCCCACTATTATTTATTTTATTTATGTTATTTTTATTATTTATTACCTAATAATATTGAATACTAGTCACTAAAATGCCATATTTGTTGAAAAAAAAGTTTTTCAGAAGAAATAAAAAATTGGGTCCCAAAGGGTTATACCGTAAAGTGCTGACGACGAAAGTTAACTTATAGACAAATATCAGTAGCTTTGAATTTTTTGACTTCTTGGGAATGGAGCATTTCCGGTTCTTAGAAATAGAGCATTTCTTGTCCCACGTTCATACGAATTTCATTTTCTGTTCTTGCGAGTACTAATATAATTTAGGACATTAAATTTAGTGGCACCCAGAATATTGATATTTTGCATTTTGCAAAATTTATTTTGGTTCGTCATGTTAAAGTGAGCTTAGAATAAGATAAATATCAAAATTTCTATATTATACAGAATTTCACAAAATAAGCGTAAAGTACTTTCAAAAATGAGAAAAATAAATCATATAAAGGAAGGGGGAAAAGCCAAAGAGTGGATATTGGCAAAGAATATTCTACTACGAGAATATTCTTTGATATTGACAAGCCAAAATTTCGGTAATGGTATTTTAGTACGGTGTTACTAAATAAGTGTGACAAACTTAATGAGATGTGGTATAATACTTCTTAAAATAAAAAAAAAAAACAAATATATGACCGGAAAAAAATTAACCCAATATACTTTTATTTCCGTAATTCAGAAAGACGTTTCTAAAAACATTTAAAATATATCTACCGTTCTATTTAACTGACATTTAAATTTAAAAGTACGTTATTTTGTGAAAAAATCTTTTAAATTTCAGTGAACATCTCTATCTGCTCCACCGACCGGTAGAAATAAATTTAGACTGTGAAATGCTTAGAATAAGATAAATATCAAAATTCCTATATTATACCGGATGTCACAAAATAAGCGTAAAGTGCTTTCAAAAATAAGAAATATAAATCGTATACAGGGCCTTAAGAAGGAAGGGGAGAAACCAAACAGTGGATAATGGCAAGCCAAAAATTCGATGATGGTTTTTTAGTATGGCGTTACTCAATAAGTGTGCAAAACTTTAATGGGATGTGGTATAGAACTTCCTAAAATAAAAAAAAAGATGATCATAAAAGAACGGAAACAAAAAAATTTAAACCCAATATACTTTTATTCTCGTAATTCAGAATGGCGTTTCTAAAAACATTCAAAATTATATCTACCGTTTTAGTTAACTGGCATTTAAATTTAAAAGTATGTTATTGGGTTGTTAAAAAATCTTTTAAATTCCAGTGAACATCTTTGTCTGCGTCACCGGTAGCGATAAATTTAGACTATGAAATGCTGATAATGGAAGTCAGTATTAATTGAAAATGGGTACGAAGTCTGAACTAAAGAAAACCGTTATGGAATTATCGGAATATGTTGGGTTCTGATTTTTTTTGATCTACTGTATTATTCTTGTTAGTCATGTTGGGAAAATAAGATTATCTTTACTTCAATATTTCAAATAAATCGTTAAAAATATAAAAATGGCTCACATTATTGAGCATTTCAAAAAATATAGAATAAGTACCTTCCACACTCCTGGAAAAGTCCGTGAGACAAACTGGTAATACTATCATTCAGCCTTACGGTCGGTTTCCGTTCAAGCCACAGTATAATATTTTCGATAATCATAAATAGTAGAAAATATGGCCATGCCTAGAAATAAAAAGGAAACAATTTTTAAAAATGTAATACAATACAGGTTGCTTCGCTTAAAAATGCCAAGCGTTTTTGGTTCACCCTGTATGTTCATAAATAATTTTTTGTATTTCTCTTAAAGCCTGATACTTTGTGTATGTAGAGGTGTTTCTACCTCTTATAATGTTTTTCTTCTATCTATTAAAATGTTCGCTTTAGATAGATGCCTAAATATCAATTCTTCATAGTTGCCAAAATCTTGAAATCACAGTGTGAGGTATCACAATTGCGATGTGCAAATTCAAATTTGGTATGCTACGTGTTTTGGGCTCACCTTGTATATTTAAAAATATATTTGCCTGCCTTAAGTCTCTGTAACTTTTATATTTAAAGATTGTTTCTATTTCTTATAGTTTTAGTTCTAGATAGACGTTTAAATGTCACTTTTAGTGCAACTCATGATACAATAAATTCAAGATATAATATTCAGATGTAGCTATGTCATGTGTTGAGCAAAATTTTGGCTCGTAACAAGGGAATGAGAAATCGTTTGTTTCTATTGTTATTTGTACACCACATGACGTAAACAAATCTGAATAATATCTTATTTTACCTTGAGGCCCACTAATTTGAGCTTTGGTTTGTCACTTTTAAGGTGCGTACAGACCTGACGCGACGCGCGCGCGACACGCACGCGACAGTCCAAATTCCTAAGTGTGGACGGGGCGCGCGCGCGGCGCTAGCGCCGCCTGTCCGAGGCGCGTCGTTACCCGTCTGCTGTCGGTTTTTCGACGGCAGATCAAAGAAATAGCGAGGCGCTGTGTGGACGGGTAGTAGTAGGAGCGTAGCAATCGCGCGAGAATCAGTAAAGAAGTGCAATAGAACTTAGTCGCGTGGCGAGCGCGTCTGTCTACATGGCTCACAGCAGGCGCGCGAGAAAACCGTGCGCGTCGCGTTCGCGTCGCGTGCGTGTCGCGCGCGCTTCTCGTCAGGTCTGTACGCACCTTTAGACTACTAAGTTAGTCAAAGCTTTGAAAGTAACAAATTTGTTAATATCATACAGACACTGAAATATTCAGAACTCTGATTAATTTAGCAAGCTACTAAAGTGGCGAATTAAAATATTAAGCGTAACACAATTAAAAAAATGCATTTTTGCCATCTGTTACCAGAGTATGGCACCTATCTTACCTCAAAAATCTCATATTATTTGTAAATAAGTTTTAAGATAAAAAAAAACAGATATAGAAAATCACTTAACTCCAACCCAGACGATTGCAACAGAAATACTTGTAACTCAGTTTTCTTTTATGCCATATCAACGCATTATTGTTTGTAATTATTGTAAGCATTTGTATACGCTATGTGCAGCTGCTGAGTGTAGAGGGATTGACCGATCATGCGCGCCAGTGGCAAAGGCTTGTACTTTTTAGCGATCACGTTTTATATAATATGTAAAATCATTGTTGGAACATGTGATCTAGCAAATGTTGTATTATTAGCTGTAATCATACATAAAAACGCTGTGGGCTCAAGAATATTATGCAGCCCAAGTATATTTTTGTATTCTATATTTTGAAATTACTTGCCACAACTTCGATGTTAAAAGTACAATTTTTTCTGGAAGTCTTCCATAAAATTGGCAGAAATCGCTGCTTATCGCTTGAAATATACCAAATGCTACGGTGTTGGTCCTTTTCCACAGTTTCAAATCGTTTTAAATGAGATTTCACCCCAAAAATCTACCTAATTACAACAAAAACCATTAAATCAAAGCTTTATCCACACACGAGAAACGAAGGGAGCAAGGACAAGGTTAACTAAGCGAATAAAATCTGCACAATGGATCTTCAACCAGTTGTCTTGATCTCAAGATTAAATGTTTCTATGTTTCAATCTTATCGATATACAATCAGAACAAAACAGGTAATTTGCTTTATTTGGAATGACGCAAAAAGTGGTAAATTAATTTTTGACCATTATTTCTAAATTTATAGTACAATGCGGTGCTGGCTAACACACTCCTCCATATTCGTATCCTGAAAAACATCACAACTCCAAATATTTAGAACGGGAGCATACCTAAATGGAGACAGATCGACAACACCTCTACAAAAGTACTAAGTCCTCACAGCTCGTGACGTAGTATAGGGTAATCGTCATCGAGGCGCCATTGATTTCAACGTTGCCACACTACTATGATAGTTCCGAATATTAGGATGCCCGTATATAAAGAATGTATCCCTTACATTGCAATTTCTCCAATATTGTAAACAACATATTTTCATGACATGTTCTTTCCCCTTTATATAATGTGGTATTTCGAAATTAATTTATTTAATTATTTAATACTTGTTCCTGCACCTTTCTAAAACAATATAGTGGACTCCGATAATCTACCGCTCGATGATATGCGACGCCGGATAATTGGTGGGCGACGCCGAATAATTGGTAACCGCCGCCGCCGATGCATGTAGAAATTCTCGAAATGGAAACAAGTAAATAACATTTTAAATTTCGTGCCTTATTACTAACCATCTCTCTAAATACACACATATGTGCATATGTATTAGATACAGTATTGATATTATCTATACGTATAAAATATAGCCAGACACCGAGTAAAATCATACATAATATACTCGCCGGATAATGTGCCTAACTCAATAATTAGCAGTACCGCTAGTTCCAACATCCGCCAATTATTGAGAGTCTACTGTACTTTCCTTATAGAGCCGGCTAAGGCGCAACAAAATAAACGAACTATTTATGTGTTTTTAAGTGCGTGAAACTTGTACCTTAATATACCTTCTCAAGAAGGTGAAAGGATAACTATTTTAAAAATTGATTATGCACATGGCCCATGCATTAATTGGGCGATTGTTATTAATTATATAACCTGGATATTGAAACTTTTTGTATAGCGAGTCAGTTTGTATTTCAACATCAAAATTTAAAACGCCGTTTATTTCACATAGTTGGATAATATACAGCAACAACACCTTTTGAGTGGTTATTAGGCAGATGTCAAGCACCCCTTCCTCATTTAAGGTTATTAAAAAAATCGAAAAATTCATATCCCAGCCGTCCAGCCGATTATGTGGACGCATGTCTACGATCCAGATCCAATCCAGAGTCTTTTAGAGTAAAGTATCTAACCCATTATTTATTATTATTATTTTGGTAAACTAAATTATTTATTAGGCCAGGAAAAAAGTTGAACACCCGACAGTTCGGGACATTCATGCCGTAACTAACAGTACCTTGCAGTTTGTTTGCTTTAAATAATATATACTTAATTTGAAAATTCCAGTTGCTATCAAAGATGATTAGCAAAATCACGTAATTTCATTAAATTATAAAAAAATAAGGAAATAAAAGCAAAAAAGTAATTGTACCCAATTTAATATAGTCCGCTGAATGATATTTTATTAAAATACTTCAAAATATATTTATGGATAATTAAATAATCAGTTCTTATTGAACCCTGAAAATTTTTAATTTTTGGAGATACGAGGTTTGTGAAATTAGGGTAACGATATTTCGATATCAATTTACTTTTGAATATTGGGTATCAAAATTTCAGAATGGAATGTAGATTTTAAAAATGTAATAACATACAAGGTACTACGTTTTAAATATGCAAATTTAGCTCGTCCTATATATTCAGAAATATATGTTTTTGGCGATCCTCATAAACCCTTATAACTTATAACAATCTATCTATTTTATATCTGAATTGTTCCCCACGATGTCTAAAAATAGGCATATCCCTGGGATAATAATAAAATAAATCCCAGCTGGTGAGAACAATTCGATATACCTTTCATAACACTAAAACAATAATTTAAATGAATTCGATCGCAAATTGCATATGCCATAATAATTATTTTCATGACTCGAATTTGGGTGCCGATGACGAAGTTAAAATCAATGTTAATTAGTGTATTTTTACAACTCTGTGAGATTTCGTTATGTTGTAAAGAAAATAAACTATAATTTATGGTCACTTTTCGGTTATCAATTAAAATTATAGAATTATTAGTATTGGCGAAATTATCTATTAGTAGTAATTTTGCTCTATAAATAGTACTTATGTATATAT
>MU182169.1:174773-197735 GCA_016904865.1 Pissodes strobi | reverse complement strand
AACCAATTTGTTCCTAAATTAGTGATTTTTAGAAATGCAGTCACAAAATGAGTGATAAATACAAATTGTAGTTTAATAAATCTTGAGTTGTTGACGCTTATTTTGTTGTCTGTTTGTATATCTATGTTGCTATGACAACACTTTTACCTCCGCCGGCGGAAAAGTGAAAAGTAAAGCTCCGGCGGAGGAAAAACGAAACTTCACGGCCGCCTACACAGTCGAGTAATGACGGATTTACTGACGTTTGAAGAAAAAATAATTTATGTTCGAACGTCAAAGAAAATGCCGCCCTGCACTATAATGGATTCACAACTAAAGCTGACCTTTCGCTAAAATTACATTGCGCGAATCTCTGCTCTTGTCGCCTCCATACTCTTTCTCGTCCGTCAGGAGAGTGGAGATCTCAGGTAAAATATGGATGCGTCTGAAAACTAATGTGTTCTCGCGAAAAAAGGCTACTTACTCGATGGTGTCTAAGTAACTCAGTTCCAATTACCGGTCTTTTGGCTCTTAAAACCTTCCATTAGTCGCGTATGTATCTGACAGATACACGCATAATATTTATGTTGATTTCTCAAAAAATTATGACAATATAATTGTATGGCCTGCAATAATCCTTAAGTAACTAGTCGGGAATACTTTCTTAGAATTACAGATCCAGACCTTTATTTGGAATTTTATAATTTATGCAAAACCGTCTCGGCGCAGCGCGGGAATTGTACCTGGGAGGTACAATGCGACTATTCCTGTTAGGATCGGGCCGCCTCCAGGGATCGTAGATCTCACGATTTATCGTGAGATCTCACGAATCTGGAATCGATCTCACGAACTAACGATAAATTAATAAAATCTCACGATTTTTTTAAATTCTCAAATTTAAAAATTTGTAACCTATTTTCCACGCATCACGCCACTCCTTAAAGAACCAAAACAAATATTGCACCTATATCGATATCAATTGTCTCGCGTCTCGTTCGTACTTGAGTTCTTGCGATAGGCGATATATTTTACACTTGCCCCGGCTATGTTTGTTTATACTATGGGGGATTTTCAGAGATCGACGGATCCGACTTTCACGTTTCCTGCTATTTAGCTAGGTATAGCAAGTAGTGGTTAGTGGCATGATAGATACTTGAGAGATACTTCTCACGAATAATTTAGTAAAGCATAATGGAAAATGTTACGATTTTTAAATTGATTCCGATTTATTAAAAAAAAAACAGCCAAGTGCTTTATGGAAATCGAACAGTTGACCCTGGTTCAAGGTCTGATTCGGAAACTGACCAATATATTCCTAATATCATTAACCAAAGTCTACAGAAAACTTTGCCTTAATCAAATAAGTAATATAGTTGCTCAGTTTTTGTATGCTTTTATTTTATAGGTATATTGTTAAGCTTTTTAAAGTAAAGGAATAGAAAGTTAATGTCAAAAAATAAACTTTTTCATTTCGTTCAATAAATACGTTAAAAATCTCGAGTTTAATTTTACTTGTGGGAAAAATACGAGATCTCACGATTTCTCACGATTTTTTCGTGGTCAATCTCACGAAGCTAACTTCATGCGATCTACGATCACTGGCCGCCTCAGTCGCATTCCTAGTCTTCACGTGAAACGTGTATCTAAGTTGTGTATAATTGATTATTGTTCGTATCTAAGTGTGTAGAATTTATTCAAGGAGTATTTTTGCCTTAATCAGTGAGAAAAATGTGTAAAAATATATATGACCTAAAAAATCCTGAGAACATTGATGAACTGAATCATATTTTATATTTGGATGAATAAGAGGTTTGCCAGTTGCCTGAAAAAGATTTTGACGAGTCTGACGATCCTGATACCGAGGACCATTGGAAATTAGGTCAACAGATTCCTAAACGGGCCATGAGATCAGTGATGGTGAATCGGAGGAGGAAGAGCAGATGGAAAATTAAGAAAAGAAATAGATGCCAACCATGCCACAAACTTAATAAAAAACTTCTTTTTCTGCATATAGCTGTAAAAAATGTAAAACGTACTTATGTTTAAAATTACATGCTAAGATAATATGTGACCAATGCCTGAATACAGATGAAGCCAGTAATTATTCTTCTGATTAATATTTATATAATTTTACAACATTACAATAAATGTTAACAATTTTTCAACCATCAGAATCCTTTTTTTAAATTAAAACAGTATATTTTTTATATGTATCTGCGAGATACAACTAAGTCTCCTTCTGATATTAAAATCAACTTGTCGATCTCTTTGGAGTTCATTTCTCATCTCTACTGCAGTGGTATGTCGATCTCTTAACTGCTCTAGCTGAATCTTGAGATGACAAAGATATCATCATAACATCAAAAATTAATTCGGAATTTACTCACTAAAAGTTTTGAATGCTCCAATTGACGGATAACATTGTTTATATCAAACGTAGAGTAACATTCCGAAAAGAAGCAATGATTTTATTAATTTATTGATTAAAGTGTAATATTTTTTCCAAAAAATCATATTTCCTAAACCGAGACAGATATCATGACGAATAATAAAGTGAAATGTTAAAAATGAATTGGACTTTGTAGAAAAGACCTACTCTTTGCCTACAGTATAAACAGTATAAAATAATTCCGTTTCGAATTCTTCTAGTCCAACAACTGACGGCGACACAGACAGAACTACGTTCTAAATTCGTCGCTCGTTCAATGATGAGAAATCGGGATGGAGATCCAGATGTATTTAAAAAGAATTTGTGGACTTCAGGGTGACCACCTCTCCGGTTTTCACCCGGAGTCTCCGGATTTTCATAGCGGTTCTCCGTTCTCCGGTTTTTCAGATAAATCTCCGGTTTTCGTTCGTCGATAATACCATCCAATAATATTAATGGTTTGACCGCCTTAGCAACATGGTTGGTGATTCCCCGCTTTAAACGTTTTGTTGCTCTGGCGCTGGCATTAGGAAAACTGCAAGAAGATTTTTCACTTCTATCTATGGATGAAATATGGGTAAAGTTGTTTAAGTGCCGTAATTTTCCGGGAGTGTTAAAAATTATTTCAATAATTTTTTCAGTTCCAATTAGCAATGCATATTTAGAACGAGTGTTTTCGATAATGTCTGGACTTTGGACTGATGAAAGAAATAAAATGCGAGTCGAATTGGTTAAATTGGAATTCACCTGCCAGAAATTTGTAGAATATTTGCAAAAGATGTGCAAAGTGATTTAATGAAATGTTGTCGGACCGATAAAAAAATATACTTTCAACTTTAAGTAGATATATACGAGTGTAAATTTGTTTTAATACCTAAAGACTTAGCTTTTTTTATGTTAGTTTGTTAAGTTTTAGATATTACAAAAATAGGGTATTTTATTAAAGAAAATAAACGTTGTTTTTGATTAAAAAAATATTCGTTACTCGTTGCGTTGTTTCGTATGTGTGAAAATGGTGAATGTGCTGGGAAAATAATTTCTCCGGTTTTTATCCGGCTAAAAGGTGGTCACCCACCTTCACTACCACAGGGATGTATAATAGACATAATATGCATTTTTGGGATCATGAAAACCCGAGAAAGTATGAAGCCATAAAATATCAAGAAAGAGCGTCCGTTCATACTTGGGTGGTACCAAGGCCGTAGCCAGAAAGAATATTTAAGGTAGGCAGAACAAACTTTCGGTCAGGCTCACACATCACACACATAGTTTAATTTATTTAAAATATATACATCATGGATAAACTATGTTAGTACTTATCACCGTTTGAATTTCTCATTTAGCATTTATTTGTAATAAAATTAACAGGCAATATAGATAATAATTAGTATTAAGTAAGTGCTACTCTCTTTAACAACTCAACATACTCATTTACTTTTTGTGGAATAAACTAAACAAGGAAAACAAAATATAGGTAACATAAAAATATTCTTATTAATGTTTCTATTATATAGAGGTTCCCACATTTGAAGTTAAAAATTAAATTCCTTTCTTTGACATACCATAAAAATTAAGAAATTAATACCCTATTGAACAACAGGAAAGCGAACTAATAATTAGAAAACGCAGGAATAGAGAATAGAGTAGTCGTTCTAAAATACAGTTAGGGATGTTTGTGAGCCTGTGTTAAATTTTAAAATTTTAATTTTCTATAAGCCTTTTTAGATTTACTTTTTGTTAAAACTATGTGGACCAAAACACATTATATTTCTAGGGAGTGTAAAATTGTGTGTTTTATTTAATAAGTAAAAATATTTATGGGCAAAATGTATTTACTGTATTTCATATTGTTAAAAGCAAAATCTAATAAATTTTCAAGTATTCTCTCAGACTTAGACCATTTAATCGAGTCCGCTACCCACATATCTATTATTCTATTACGAAGCTTATGATTACTAAGTATCGAATACTAAGTATCTGATATTCGAAGAGAAACTACTAGTATCTACTCGATAATTAAAAAAGTAAGAATTGCACATCGCTACGGGATAATAGTGCTGCCAGATCAAAAGGCTAGGATGGAAAACGGTAGCGATCATAACATAACGTCATAATTTTCTCTTTGGCGCACGCCAAAACGTGTCCACAGACAGTCCACATTGAAGCAAGATTTTGTTTCAGTAGGTATATTATTATAAATTTGACTGTTTAATATTTTACAAGAAAAATTAGAAAACACTAAATTTTTTTAATAATTTTGTCATTTTGTAATGACACATAATTTGCAAAATTAAGAGTACATTCTAAAATAAAAAAGCAACACTTTAAATGATGGCAGATTTTGCAATAACCCTCAGTATCTGCTTTTTCAGGCGCTAGCCAGTTTTTAAATTCTGTATTTTATTCCCACCCTGTTTGACATTTTTGAACATGCTTTCTTTTTTGCCTTACTGTAGGTAAGATCTGATGGTTCATCAGCTAGATAAGATTCATCAAAACTAATATTTAAAGTGAACTTGAACTTAATCCTTATAATATTTTAAATCAACTTGTTTTCACTTATAAATATATTTTCTTTTTTATTGAAGTGTTTTATTCCCTACTATTCTTTATTTTTAAATCGAGCATGTTATTGAGAGTAGTTTGAGGATCAACGTCAAATGTCAAAGAAGTTGATGGATGCGCTATATAAATCAAATAATGATTAATAAACTTAAAATGTGTTTTGGAGGACCAAAATAGACCTTTATACCTGACAAAATATTTCGCCCTGCAATTCTTTAGTCGAACTTATACACATTTCTAATGACGTCAAACCGGCGGCCAAAAATGTTGGTTCCCTTCGTGTAAATTACATACTGGTGGTTAAATTGTTTATTCACAAAAATGAACAATAATACCATTTTTTTTAACTTGTTGTCCCCGCTCTTTGACATATGTATACTAAATAAAAATCAACAAAAATTACGTCATTACAAATGTGTATAATTACACAATTTTTTATACCAACTGGGCACAGATTAAAAAGTGGCGCCAGGGCCCGAGACCGCATATCACTACGCCAAAATTAACTAAATCTTTGAACAAAAATCATTGAATTCTTCCTAAACATATAATACCAAATTGTAACACCGCACAATATCACACTAACCTAAAGGGCCAGTAGCCAGTAATTAAACGATATGACATTATTATTGTCATCTTGTCAAAGTCAATTCAATACTTGACAAAGTGCACGAGCTTTTTAATGTTTAATTTAATTTTTAGATTTTTCTTTCTTGAGAACGGCGGCCGGGGGCAGATTTATTCCTCGTAAAATAATTTTTATGTTTTACTTTCCTTGCATCCACATCCGGCATCGAGAAAATTTTAAGTGCTGCAAGAACAAAACAAATAATAACTGGGTGTGCATCGTATGCAGTAATGTGTTTCACCCAAGCTGCTGGAAAAGAACGAAGCATTATGAAATTTTGAACAATAATTTAATATACTGTTCAGAATCTTGCAGAGAGTTAGCTTCAAGAACAAGTGAAGGAGAATACCAAGTTAAATCCTTATTATGTCTTGTTCAAGACTTACAACACACGGAACTACATCAGAAAAATAACTACCTTGCGCGCTTAAAGCGAAACTCAGTGATTTTTGAAGAGGAGGCATCGGAAATGGAGTCTAGACACATGAAAGACATAGACGCATGTAAATCTAGGATGTCGGAACTGGAACTGCAGGTAAAACAGAGGGATGATATAATCAATGGCTATGAAAAGAAAACCTCTACAGACCATGAGACTCAAAGAGTGATAGCGGGGCAAGCCATTTCGACTCAAACCAATAATTCAAACGCCACCCAAAGCACGCAGACAAGATGCATTGCTGTACTTTCTTCAGAGACTCAAATCATCTCGGAACCGCGCAAGGAAGCTGTGGTGCAAACGGACGTCACTGCTTCTTTCAGTATAACACCAGAAAAAGATGCACCAGGATCCATTAAGAACCGTTGCAGTTTTGGAGGTAATCACAGAAATATAGCAGTTCAAACGAGAGTTACGTGCAGTAGGAAAACTTCGGAAAATTCAACTCATAGATCTGCAATTCCTCCTACAGAGCCAAATAAAATATCTCTTCACCAAGAAATGGAAGATTTACGTTCTCAGAACAATAAGCAGTCTGAGTATCATTCAGATAAAACCCGACTGCTTGCAATGGGCAGCAGGGCCGCTGTAAGAAATGTACCGAACCTTATAAAACAGACTTATTTTAAATTGCCTACTGATATCAACTGTCAATATTCAACTGAATCAATCTCGTTGGAAAAAATGGCAATTGAAGGTCAAAGATTATGCAAACACTTCTCCAAAAACGACCATGTATTGATTTTTATTGACCCTAGTAGTGCTGTGGAGAATAAAGTGTGGGGGCTAAACCCTCTGGGTAAAGTTTTGGATGTTTTTTCACATACCAACCTAATAATTATTGGTGCCCCACAAATTGCGCTGCTGATCAGGCAAAGGCAAGATGTGTACGAGTACAACATTCTAATAAAAAATTCGTACATGCCTCTAGTAACAAAACCATATTTATTCCTATGGATCTTTTTTTGGAGGAAAGCAAGTTATTTTCGAATCGTGTTTCCCACATGTACAATGCTAAACAAAGACTGGTTGCTTTTGTAACTCGGGAGCATCTAATGGGTAAACCGAAACTACCATGCACTGATCCCTCGTTTGATGAAAGATTGCAAAGGCTTCTTGGAGGGGTGGACCACTGGCATCCAAAAATCACAACCTTTCCCAGGGGCTGTCCAGTTCCATCAAACGCTCTTCGAGGAATGGCTTTTCCCGATGTTAACATGAATGAAGATTTATCACCAGTAAATCAAGATTTAGCATCAATAAATGAGGATGTATCATCAATAAATGGCCAAGAAAATTTTCGCCTGGACAGCCCAATAACGCTGATGATAGGTTAACAAAGCTACCGATCGAGGAAATTTCTCCTAATTTTATTGGTTTGTGTTATCAAAATATTCAATGTTTAGGCAATAAGATTTTAGATTTAGATATAATATTCACTGAAAGTAATAAGTGTGACTTTCTATTACTAACTGAACACTGGCAAAAGTCAGAACGGATAGAACAACTTAAATTGAGAAACTTCTCTTTCCTACATTCTTTCTGTCGAACAAAATATAGTCATGGGGGAGTAGTCATTTATAAAAGTGATTATTGTAAATATCGTTGTAGTATCCTGAATATATCTAATTGCTGCGTTGAAGGGACTCTAGAATGTGCGGGATTTAAAATTGTTGATTTTAATGTGATAATAGTTGTGTTGTATCGTCCTCCAAAGGGTGATTTTAAACACTTTTTATCCCTTTTGTCAGACCTTTTAATATACATACAACAAGCCTCTCAATTTTTTATAGTTGGTGGTGATTTTAACATAGATTTTTTGGTGCCTAGTTTCAATCTATCTGTTTTGTGTGATCTTGTAGCGTCTTTTAACACTGAACATATTGTAAATATGTTCTATATTGTTGTGGAGGATTCATTCTTACCCTGGAATTGATTGCCTTTGGCTCCACAAATGATTAAATTTGGTTTGAATTGTTATAGAGCCACTTCGGCCCAGGCTCAAGGATGTAAACTGCACAAGTGCAAGTTTAGTGACCCTATTGAAATATGTACCTAATTTCTTCGATTCGATAAGCAAAAAACTAAAAATGAAAATGGTTAGCAAATACAATAAAACAGTAAAAAGCTCTTGCAGATTGTCAGGCTTTGAACTGACTTTGACAAGATGACAATTATAATGCCATATTTAATTACTGGTTAACTGGTATTTAGTTTGATAATGAGGTGTTATTTGGTAAATTAATTTGTTTTTGAAGTTTTATATATCTATAATTTAGTGTTATTCGCTTTGGAAGAATTTAATGATTTTTGTTGAAAGGATTAGTTAATTTTTAAGTGTCCCTTATCAACTTCAGTTTTTAGCAAAGGTAACCATGTACTATTGAAACTTACAGAAGTTGAAGCAACACATTCATCTTTATTTAATTTAGTTTATTTAATGAAAATGAAACTACTAAAAATGTTATCTATAAAATACCATGTGAATGTAACAAATTTTATATAGGTGAGACCTGTAGACCATTATCAAAACGTATAAAAGAACACCAAACTTATATTAGAAATGCACAATTCCACAAATCACACATTTGTCAACATGCATTTGATAACAATCACAGAATACAATGGAACGCTTCTAGTATTTTGGCAAAGGAGCCTTCTTCTAAAAAACGTAAAATTAAAGAAAGTGCTTTAATTTTATTAAATAAAGATGAATGTGTTGCTTCAACTTCTGTAAGTTTCAATAGTACATGGTTACCTTTGCTAAAAACTGAAGTTGATAAGGGACACTTAAAAATTAACTAATCCTTTCAACAAAAATCATTAAATTCTTCCAAAGCGAATAACACCAAATTATAGATATATAAAACTTCAAAAACAAATTAATTTACCAAATAACACCTCATTATCACACTAAATACCAGTTAACCAGTAATTAAATATGGCATTATAATTGTCATCTTGTCAAAGTCAGTTCAAAGCCTGGCAATCTGCAAGAGCTTTTTACTGTTTTATTGTATTTGCTAACCATTTTCATTTTTAGTTTTTTGCTTTTCTTGAAAACGATATCCGTCTAGATATCGAATCGAAGAAATTAGGTACACATTTCATTAGGGTCACTAAACTTGCACTTGTGCAGTTTACATCCTTGAGCCTGGGCCGAAGTGGCTCTATAACAATTCAAACCAAATTTAATCATTTGTGGAGCCAAAGGCAATCAATTCCAGGGTAAGACTGAACATATTATTAGGGCAGCAACAAGAGTTACTTCGTGCTCTAGTACTTGCATTGATAATCTGCTGACTAATAACAGTGCGTTTCTTTCTGCTACGGTTGTGGACCTGCATTTGTCTGATCACTATTCCCAAATTGTTTCAGTAAACTTGCAATTCAAGAAGATAAAGAAACCCACTCAATTCCAACTTAAAAGATTTTTTTCCAAAGCAAGCAAGAACAGGTTCATAGCTTGCATGGAGAATGAAAGCTGGTCTGAGGTGTACAAAAAGGACAGATGTGAGGAGGCTTTTAACTATTTTGCAAATACTCTTTGTTATTATTTTGACATGTGCTTTCATTTAAAAAGGATTTCTTCTGCAGCTTCTGTATATGGGAAGAATAGAGGTTCTCTACCATCAGAATTACTTCAATTAAAACGTGTGTTTGTCACAGTTGGTGATCTGTTGAAGAAGGATAAAAAATATAAACCATTACATAGGACTTTAGGCAACATATACAAGGGAAATCTCAAGCAATTTTACCGAAAAGAAAATGATACAAAAATAATGTTATCTGATAATAAATCTAAAACTATGTTTCAAATAATTAATAACTTACAGAAAAGGTCCAAACAGAGAAAACCAATAGAAATTTATGAATCTGATGGTAAAAAACTAGAGGATGAAGCTAATGCAAACAATTTCAACAAATGCTTTACTGCTTGTTCTGCACAAGATAATCCGATTTTGATTTTTTGAGCTCCAATATTCCATACAGTGAAAGCTCATTCTTTATATCTCCCGTCTGCGTTTATGATGTTATATCGTTGATCAATAGATTAAAAATTTCGAATTCCAGTGGGCAAGATGGATAACCTGTTTCTTTAATAAGTATGGACTTCTGTCAAATGCACAACATGGTTTTGTTAAGGGGAGAAGCACTGAGACTGCCCTCTGTTCTTTTCTGACTAAGATTGTGGAAGCTCCTGATAGCGGAAAACACTGCTTGGGCCTAATGATAGATTTTTCTAGGGCTTTTGACACTGTGCATCATCAACTTTTGCTGGCCAAACTAACAAGATTGTCACTTTTTGCCTCATACCTCAACGACCGATTTCAACAGGTCATCATCAATGATAATAAGAATCTGCCCAGGAAGATCAAACAGGGTATGCCTCAGGGTTCGGTGCTGGGACCACTCTTTTTCGTGATGTATATAAATGACATGTTCAACTACCTGGAGAGGGGTGGGTTGGTAAACGATTGGTCAGTTGGATTTTTAAATCTCTAAAGTGTCCTCTGCACGATTCTCTGCTCGATAGCCTACAAATTATTCTTATAGCCCTTTTTGCAACAGTAAAACTCTTTTGCTGTGGCTACCAGCTCCCCAAATCAAAATACCATAACGAATATGTGAGTGGAGGTTGGCATAGTAAAGTGCAAGCAAGATTTCTTGGCTACAATAGTTGGAGAGAAAATTAGGGGCATAGACTAGATAGGACTAGATTATTAAATCTAGTCCTCAATAACGAGAAGACAACCTTTTTGATTTTTTCATCAGGTCGTCAGGATAGTATTGATGCGGTTTGTCCAGTATTTGATGCTAAAATGATGGCAGTGACCTCGGCAAGGTTGTTGGGAGTGATCTTTGATTCGTCTCTTAATTGGAGCACACATGTAGAATGCTTATGCAATCGTATAAGAAGTAATTGCTATGCCCCTAATTTTCTCTCCAACTATTGTAGCCAAGAAATCTTGCTTGCACTTTACTATGCCAACCTCCACTCACATATTCGTTATGGTATTTTGATTTGGGGAGCTGGTAGCCACAGCAAAAGAGTTTTACTGTTGCAAAAAGGGCTATAAGAATAATGTGTCGGCTATCGAGCAGAGAATCGTGCAGAGGACATTTTAGAGATTTAAAAATCCTAACAGTCTTCGACATTTACATAATGGAAGGGTGCATCTATGCTTATAAAAACCGACTTCTTCTTCGATCAGTACGCTCTGATCATTGCCATAACACCAGAAAAAGGCACCTCCTGCTGCGAGGTGAGCACAGAACGGCCCTCTATCAAAGGGATTTTCTCTTTAATGCATGTAAATATTTCAATTTTTTAAGTCATAAGATTAAATCATCACCTAATTTCAAAATGTTTAAGCTTAAGGTCAAACACATGCTGCTACAAAAGACCTGCTACTCTTTGGAGGATTTTTTTCTTTGAAAGCCTTTCTATGAGAGTTAGGTTAAATAGGAACTATGACGTTTTCTTAATTATGTGTTTTATGATGTATAATGTTAAATACTTTGTAATACCATTGAATTGCAAGAAATAAAGATATATTATTATTATTAAAAAGCGTACATATGAAGTTGAGTAAAAGGCAAAAATTTGTAAAGTGTCTTGTAGATCTATTAGCGAAATGGTACCTTGATATACATTTCAGGAAAAAATTATAAAGAAATTGTTAATGTTCTTAACAGTGAGCTAAGTATTTTATATAATTATGTCAGAAAAAAATTAAAATTAAATGCCACAAAAACGAACTGTATGGTAATTGGTTCAAAACAATCTGTAAGGCATTTAGGGATTTAAACTTATCGTTATGCATAAGTCATGATTCAATCTCATTTGTAACTGAAATTAAATATCTATGTGTAATATATTTACAGCTAAGCTTTTCCGATCACGTTGACTATTTATATAAAAAATTGGGTAAAAAACGAGTTTTCCTATGTTTCACAATGGACAAAAATATTAATATATAAAATAATTATCATGCCGCATTTTAATGGCTGCAGTCTTTGTTAATTTCATGTACAGGATATTTGATTATATTTACGGGGCTACCTAGAGCCTTTTTTTTTGAAAATAGAAAAAATTACACAAAAATTATAGGTTTTTTTCCAAATTATATTTAATATCTTTTGAAATCATCAGAAAAAAAAATTGCATCAAAAAATGGAAAAATATAGGCAACTTCAACTTTTTAAATGGAACACTCTGTATATTATGCGCTAAAACGAAAGAACTTTTTTACTGGTTACAAATATATACAAGTTGATGATATTTGGGTGAGCCATCATTTTTGACGATGACGGTCAAAGGTAGCCCCTCATGAGGCGCTACTACCATACACATTTCGTTCTCCCAAAATTAATTATTTTAGTTTTTTCTTCTCCCCCTCTCATGGCCGAACAGGGGGGTAGAGTTTTCGTCCAGGATCCTCATTTTACCCCGGCTACATGTCCTGAAAATTTCAATCCTCTAGCTTTACTCGAGCTTGATTAATTAAAGGTGCGATTCACTTTGATATCCCTTTCAACTTTGGTAAGCGTTTCATTTTTTCTGACTTTACCCTCGCTAAAGAAGTTTCACCTCAAAAAGATCTTTCGTTTTAGCACATAATATACAGGATGTTCCATTTAAAAAAGTTGAAGTTACCTATGTCAGAGTATAAATAATATCTTATTTATACCGTGCCTATCTATATCAGAGTACAATTTATACCGTGCCTATATGTTTCCATTTTTTGATGCGATATTTTTTTCCTGATAATTTCAAAAGATAGTACGGAAAAACCTACAATTTTTGTGTAAAACTTTTTTTTCTATTTTCAAGGCTCTTAAGCAACGTAAATATAATCTCCTATAAATCAATGGTTATAATAGTAGATCATATAATAGGGACATTGAACTAGTTAAACATCGGGGAGTGGGTCAAAAGAGGGATTCTAATCCTAATACGTGAAATTGAAAATAAATTATTACCAAGATATTCAAACTTATACCTGGAAAAAAGATCAACTGTCATGAATACAGTATAAAATCTGGTAATAATTACAACATTAATTATGATAAATCAACTCTGTGGTCACATGCAATAAGGGTATAAGTGTTAGTGGACTTATACCTCAAAATTGTTTTTTCGCCAAAGTAGATTCCGAAAGACCGCTTTCATCGCTTGCTAAAAGGAAATAAGTCTAACTAATACACGAAAGAGCAAAATTGACAATTTGTTTTTGGGGTAAGTCGAATTGTTTCCTACAAAAAAAAAATTTAGTGCAATTTATACTCTAGGGAGATGCAATAGGAACATAAATTGACATATCTCCAAGCCAAATTTAAAAATGTACATGCTTTAAAACATAAGGGCACTTATTCTCTTTAGAACTTACATCTAATAACAACAATATTAACAAAAAATTATGAACTATAAATGCATAAGTGAACATATTCGGTTAAAGCGTTGTTTAAGTATCCTTTAACTCAAACAACGGTTAAAGCAAAACTAACATTAATGTGGCGGGTAAATCTGCCGGTTACTACTTAATTCGTGTGCCCACAGCGAAGTTTAGCGCAAACTGCAAGATTAGTGTTGTATTACCTATAGGAGCAGTTTTTTGAACAGTTTAGTTTTGTTTGCAATCGGTTGCGTTCCTTGTGTCAATCAAGTGAAAATACAATAGACAATAGGCATATTTATAAAAATTAATCTTAGTGCCACACTTACTCCAAATTTGTAGCTTCTAGAGTAAGTGTGTCTGTCGAGTGACGCTCTTACCCCATTTTAGTTTCGGAGGAACTAATGACCATTTGTAGAAGTGATACCAACGGTAAATCTTAATGCAAATTTACTCCTCTTTTAAGGTTAACAGTTTCCTTAGGGCAAAGTTTAATTGTTTTTCTTCAACGAAATATGTTCACTTATGCATGTTTTGTTTATAATTTTTTGTTAATAATGTTGTCGTTAGGTGTAAGTTCTAAAATGAATAAGTGCACTTATGTCTTTAAAGCATAACATGTTTAAATGTGGCTCAGAAATATGTCAATTTATTTCCGTATAATATAAATGGTAATGAAAATGTGTTTTTAAAGGATACAAGACGATTACAATAAAAAACGAATTGTAATAAAAATTTACCACAAACTTTTTTTCCTTTTGTGAACATTAAATTTTATTTTATTTTCCAACTTGTTAATATTTTTTACACGAGCAGGTCTGTTGGTAACATGGTATGTCGGTAATGTGGTCAGTTCCAAGCATTCGGTATGGGTTGGTGAAAAATCACTCGAAAAGCCGTTTTTTATTGAGGGTTTGTTGGTAATATTATGTTCTGTTGACAACTGGATAACGTCCAAGCATTCGGCATGGGTGATGGTGTGATTTTTTACCTATCTATCATGTTGATAAGTAAACATACATTTTCGTCTTTGTGACAGTAATAAGCATACAGATGAAGAATATAATGAATTTAAGGCGGTAATTAATTCGGTCAACGCATACGTTGCTAAGGAGAAACAGCCAGAACCACAAACTTTGCAAACTGATATGGATTTATCGGTAAGTTTTTCAGAAAGTAGCTAATGTCAGGTTCCTTTCTTTAGTTAAAATTATTAACGGTTTTAATTTTTAGTTACCTCAAACATTGACGTGGAAACAGTTGATTTAGACGAAATAAAGAATAATCAATCTGATCCGGTGACTAATTTAGAAAACGCATGTGTTGCTAAAGAGAAACAACCAGTACGCAAACTTTGCAAAATAGCAGTTTGATTCTAATGTCAGATTTCCTTTTTTAAGTTAAAACTAATAACTGTCTTATATTTTCAGTTGCCACAATTATCGACATGGAAACAGCTGGTTTAGACCATATAAATAATAATGAATTTGATCCAGTGACTAACTTAGAAAACGCATACGTTGCTAAGGAGAAACAGTCAGAACCTGAAATTTTGCAAAACAGCTGTTTTATGCAAAAGTTCCATCAAAACGATATGCATTTATCAGCAAGCTTTTCAGAAAGTAACTAATGTCAGGTTCTTTTTTTTTTGTTAAAATTAATAATTGTCTTATATTTTCAGTTGACACAAGCATCAACATGGAAACAGCTGGTTTAGACAAAATAAAGAATAACGAATCTGATCCAGTGACTAATTTAGAAAATACATACGTTGCTAAGCAGAAACAGCCAGAACCTCAAAATTTGCAAAATAGCTATTTTATGCAAAAGGTCCATCAAACCGATATGAATTTATCGGCAAGCTTTTCAGAAAGTAACTAATATCAGGTTCCTTTTATTTTGTTAATATAACTGTCTTATATTTTCAGTTGCCACAAGCATCGAGATGGAAGCAGCTGATTTAGATAAGGTAGATATATTTACAGATGGCATAAGTTTGAAAAATATTCAGGTGTCAATGGTAGTTGATGACAAAGTCACCCATTCCAGCTCCACTCTTGAAGAATTACGAGAGCATTGTTGTGAGGAAACTGATATTACAGACGAGAATTATATACCTCCAGAAGAAGACGAATCTTTGGAAGATATGGGAGATTATCAGAATAAAAAGAAATAGAGCCTTAAAAATAGGAAGAAAAAGAAAGAACACAGAAACACAGGAGATGAAGACAAGACTGTAAAAGGAAATTTCAGAAGAGCAAGAAAAATGAGGCCGTTGAGAACTTGCAAAAAAAATTTAACCAAAAAATATCGGAAGAACAAAGATCACATATTTTTGAATCTTATGAGCCCTGGCTTCCCATGAAAAAAGGAAAATTTTTATTCTAGGGAAGTGTTACAGTACTACGAAAGAAAATTTGAAGGACAAAGGAAGAGGGCAAAAACACAGAAACAGACAAAATACATATATTTACGAATTTGAAGTCAAAAATCGCGACAAAATATATGTTGTAAGCAATGCTTTTTATCTACCTTAGACGAATCAGAAAAGTTTCTGTCGGTAACAGTAGTTAACAAATTAAATTCACCTCTGGGTGTTATTAAAGATGATTTAAGAGGCAAACATGTAAAACCAACCCTTAGTAAAGAAATAATAGAATACGTTAAAAAGCACATTGCCTCATTTGCTGCACATGAATCTCGTTATACCAGGAGACATACTAACAGACGGTATCAAGCTAGTCACTTAAACCTAAGTATAATGTATAAGTTGTATTGTGAGACTGAGGTAAAACCCGTTTCATTCTTCTTACAGGCATGAGTTTCAAAAAACTGGATTAAAATTTAATAAACCTGCTTTAGACACGTGCTCTACTTGTGATGCTTTATAGATCAAAATAAGAATTCTAATGTTATTGCAATGTTAATGTACGTTCTAAAAACGCATCATACATTGAAAACAGTAGATCACAAGTTTCTAATCGCTGAGCATACTCACATGGAGTGCGAGTCAGATCACGCACTTATTGAAAGGAAGAGTAAACACAGTCCGTTCCCAATTTACCGTCCTGGAGACTGGCAGCAGCTTGTCAGAATCGAGAGTACTTTGATTTTTCGGATCTTTTTAAAAAAAAAAATCTAAGAAAGAAACTAGATGTGGATCAATTTTAGACACATTAGATGGTTGCGGGTTTCAAAAACCGATGATTTTGGGATCTTCAGCTACCAAACATCATTGGATCCCAATCTACCTTTCAAAAAGATGAGTTAACAAAGAAAAAAGAACAGTGCTATACTCCCTGAATATAAAATTCCTTTACCTTATAAGAGTCTCTTACTCATTTCAGAGTTAAAGAAGCAAACTTTCTATTCTTATTAGACAAAGTAGATTCCCAGGCAGCTGAATTTTACCGAAACTTGCCAACAGTCAATGATGCTCCGGATTATGACCCGGACTTAGACAGCTTGGAACCAGAAAGAGAGTTGCAGGAAACATAAAGTTAGAAGAAACTGTTTCTAAGTAAAATTTGTAATAAAACTCTTTCATTTGAGTGTGTTATTTAATTTGTATAAACCGGGTATTTAAATTAATAATTTAGTAGTGCTAAAGAGTAAGTAAACTTATATTATTACTGTCTTTAAATTGCGGTTTATATACAAACTATAGTATGCAATAAAGTTATAAGTCAACTTAAATCGTTATTACTCATTAGATTTATAGACGGTTTTGTTCCAGGGGAATAAGTCTAAACAAAAATAACATTTAAGAAAAACTCTTAACTTTTCTAGCTCACTATTATATTCCTAAATTTAATATAGCCCTTAAAATATCTTTTTACTGAATTTGTTGACTTTTTTTAGCAATGAAACTTCATATACCTTAAAATGTGTCTACTGTAAAACTGTTCAGTTTTAGTTATCCCTTTATTGCATGTGTCCACAGAACTGATTTGCTACAATAAAGAATAGGTAGATCTAATTTGAGTGTATTTAGTCGGTCTTTTTGCGCATTTACGCGATTAATGTTTATGTTTATTTTATATGTGTAAGTATCTATTTTTGCTTTTTTTACTAGCCAAGTGCCAAATAAAGAGAGCTATTATAATTGTTATTATTGCTATTTAAAATTTGTCTACAGCCAACGGCCTACTACTATAGTATATTATTTTATATGGAGGAAAAGTGATACTTTTCATGGCGCGCTCGTGTTTAACAGCCGAACGGAGTGAGGCTGGTAATAGAGAGCAAGCCATGAAAAGTAACTTTTCCTCCAAATAAAATATGCTGTTTTTTCTTCAAATGTCGACAAATTAATGCAAAAACATCTCTTTTTAATAGTAATAATATCTAATTATTATTAAAGATAAATGGGTTCGCAAGGCGGCTTAGACCACGGTCGTAGGTGGCCTTGCTTAGACCGGTATCGGTGAATATAATGTAACATAAAGCTGTCAGTGGACACTGTCAACAATAATTATTTCTTTAAGATTGCGTCTCCGATTGCGTTTTAATTCCGTATTGATAAGCAGTTATTGAGTAAGTTCGATTAAATAATAACCAATTTGTTCCTAAATTAGTGATTTTTAGAAATGCAGTCACAAATTGAGTGATAAAGACAAATTGTAGTTTAATAAATCTTGAGTTGTTGACGCTTATTTTGTTGTCTGTTTGTAGTGTATCTATGTTGCTATGACAACACTTTTACCTCCGCCGGCGGAAAAGTGAAAAGTAAAGCTCCGGCGGAGGAAAAACGAAACTTCACGGCCGCCTACACAGTCGAGTAATGACGGATTTACTGACGTTTGAAGAAAAAATATATTATTTAGTCGTCCAATTTGAAAATAGAAATCTTATATCTGTGCGAATTCAAAAAGGTTAACATGTCAAATTTAGAAACTTCGATATTTCGAAAATTATATACCTATAGGAAGAATTTTGCAACAGGCTATGCCTAATATGTAGAATTTGAACATGCGACAAAAATGTAACCGCATCCAAAATATAATTTACAGAAGTATAACTCGATTATTCACCAGATTCAAAAGGGTTACTTACATTATAAAAAAACTTAGGAACATCTTTGGCATTTTCGTAAGAGGTGTCGGAAGGTTTAACAATATAAAAAAGTCTCCCTGCGCCTTTCAAAAATTCCCTCAGAATACTGGGAATATCGGTTCCCACACTCATCATGTTATCACCAACCAAATGCACGTAAACTGAAGTAACTACCTCGCACCGACTCGAGTTATTACAATCTTGAATTAAATTCATCTTCAAACACAACGATCTTAATCACGTTTGATATGAATAGCTAGTTGTTTTTCAAGTGAAGTGTTCCTTCAAAGTGAGAAAACTAAAGAGACCATTCATCTATTATTGGCTAAGGGCCAGTTCGAGTCTAATTTTAAAAGTAGTTCGAACGCTCTAGAAGTCGCGACTATCGCTTATCAATAATTAGTGTCGCGAAGAAGTAATAAACCGGGAGCTTTATACATTAATTCACCCGTTGTAAACAATCTTTTTTCACGCTGGTGGGGACCTGCTAATTTTAATTTATTTATTGAAACGTTAATCGCAAAGAGCAATGTGATTATAATACATTGATTTGCCGGAGGCGGTTTCATTTTCGTTATTAAGCATTTTGTTCTCGACGGATAACAGGAAATGTTTGCGATATTGCGAATGCAGTTCAAGTGATTCTTGCATTTTTTTCTTTTTAATCGATATTTCTAAAAGAAATTTTCGAGATCACAAGTTAACTAAAATATTTATGTACAAGGTGTTTCAATATCTAAATGTTTGCCCTAGATTTTTATGTCTTAAACTATTTTGTTTAGAAGATACGGAATGTAGATATTGTTGTGGATGATTAATTTTTTTGTATCAAACATGTTTTACCTTTAACTCCACCAGAATCTTAAATGGATGTGAGAGTCAAATTCATAATTCGAAAAAATTCAACGTTTTACTGTTTACTAATCCAAACGTTTTCAAATTTTGTGCCCAAAGCGTCATTTTTTAAAAGTTTTTCAGCTTAGTTAAAATCACTTAAGTGACACTTATGCCTGTTTCCACCAACTGTATTAGGGGTTTCTTAACGCTAGGTAGATAATATCTTCAGGTAAGGAGTCGTTTTCATTTCCACCAAGCTCAAACTGAAAGGCAACCTAAATTTAGAGGTCGAAGGTCCTTCATCTAAAGCGTCACTTAGTAAGGAAATTCATAATCTAACCTCAGTTTTCAGTATGTTTATTTCATATTTCGGATTGTTCTCATCGAATAACGCCAGTTTATGTTTTTTTTTTCAATTGAACTAATCTTTTTCTTAATCTCCTAAAAATGTTTTGGGTTTTCCTACCGATCTGTACTGAAAATTTGAAGATTCTGTATTGAATTATTTACCATTCTCAGTGAATGGATAAGACGAACAATATATATAGCAATAATTATATCAAATTTCAGCTATTGCAGTTCAATATTATATTTGTTCAATAACAATGAGAAGGAATCAAAATAAAAAGCTTTGCGCTACATATTGAGATGTAATAGATTTACTAGTGTACAAACTATATATTAATTGGGCTGCGACGCGAATGCACACCACACTAAATGGGGCAGCGCAAACACCAATAAGAAAGGGGATCACCTTTAAGAATTTAGACATTATTAATAACGGTAATAAACCCACCTTTATAAATGCGGTAAGAAAAGAAGTTTTAGATATAACGCTATCTACCCCATTTATAACAAAGTACATAACCAACTCGCACACTCACTCAATGTCCGATCACATGCAGATTCGCTTCGACATATCCATTGAAAATACTAAAAGGGTTAGCAACCGAGTGCCCAAACTTACCGATTGGATGGCCTACAAAGAGCATCTATAGTCGGAGCTTGAGGGCGAACCGCTATCCGCTTTAACTACTAAGGAACTTGATGTAGCCTCGATACACCTGGAAAATTTATAATAGCCTCTTACAAAAAAAATGCCCTGTGAAACACGTGGCAACCCAAAGAGATGTGCCATGGTGGAACAGGACACTAAACAGGCTAAAGACTGAGTCGAGGAAAGCCTTCAATGAAGCCAAAAGACTAGGAAATTGGGATAACTATCATAAAAACCTATCCGAGTATAACAAAGAGCTTCGGAGATCCAAATGAAGAACTTTTAGGTCCCTTTGTGAAGCACCGTCCGTTCGTCTACAAAAAGTGCTATCCAGGGAGCACTCAAACGAAATCAGCCTACTAAAGATTAGAGCCCAAGACACCTATGCTGAGACACCTGAAGAAAGTCTAAGGATTCTTCTAGAAACACACTTTCCCGGGTCAAGCATAATTGCTAAAGAAGAGCTGGCACAAGAGGACGAGCCCATTGAAACCGCTGAGTGGTCTACAAAAAGGGTAAAAGGTCTAGCCAGCAAAGTCTTTACAAAAAACACAATCAGATGGGCGATACATAGTTTTAAACACTATATATCCCCGGGAGGAAATGGAATCTTTCCAGCCTTGTTACTACAAGGAATAGAGATCCTACTACCACACATTCAATCAATCTTTACATAGTACAGTCAAATTGTGTTTTAATAAAGAAATTCAGAATAAAAAGTTGAAACTTGGCTTAGTAATAGTTCAAACAGTTCGAGCATGGATGCATCGAGTCCCATGATATCCCGGATGGGGAAACGCCGCCATGTTAATTTAAAAACCGCCATATTTGTTTCCAGTAAACAGTTATTTAATCGCTTTCTTTAGAGTTCTAAATAAAATTTTTCGTTTTAGTTATCTCTTGGGAATTTCAAAAGATGTAATTTTTTACTAAAATGAATATTCTTGTCATGGGCGTCATCTCCAGGGGGAGGAGAAGGCGTGGAAGGGCGTGCCCCGCCCACCAATATTTTATTAAAAATAAAAAAGTACATTGACAGCGTTGAATGAATGTAAAACATATTGATATTATTTAAATTTACGAAAATTATGCCTTCTAATAAATAAGAGCTGACGACCGCCACTGCTTGACAGTAGAATATTTAAAATTTAAATTTAAATTAATAGGGTTTCGGAAATTTTTTTTTACTATGCTATATTCCAAAATTTAAATGATTTATTTTAACTTAAGCTCCTGGATCTGACTCCTCGTTCGATATGCTGCTTACGATTTCGATTACCTATGTCATATACTTTCTTGATCCTGCATGAAACATATTAACTTCAACAAATCTCACAAACAAAAACTTGTAGCATCGCAAATTATATTATTAACTTACGCTTATTCAAGGTCTCTCCTAATCTCTACTATTCTGGTGGTTGTATGTTGTTCCGGATGCTGGGACTTAACTATAGTAAGTGAAGTAGGTATTAATTTTATATAAAGGGTACTGTAAAAATATTCCTAGTGCATTTAGGGTTTGTCGGACCTTCTTCCCTTAAGTCGTCAACCTCAGTTGCCTCATCGACGTCAATTTCTTCTATCGGTTCAGCCTTGGTAAAACAGTTTTCACCTACACAGGTTCCACTCATCGTGCTACTAGTGAGGTCTGATCGGCGACACTCGCACATATTACTGCGGTCCCCCTTGCAAGTGCAAAATATAAGCTTCAGTAGGTGAGGAGGAGCTGCGTTTATTAGAGTCACTACTGGCTGCAAAATACCACCAACGAATGTACAAGCCTCAATCACTGGGGTCAAGATCCACACCATACCACTGTTGAACCTGGTGATAAACCCGATAGAAATTATACTTAGCCGCCGCTGTGGTTGGTGGCAGAATAGCTAGATCCAACTTACCTTGTATGGTCTGCTTTGCCACTGATGAGACGTATTCTTTAAATCTAGATTTATTTAGACCGTCTGATCTAGACCCCCCATATAACTCTACCAAAAGCTCTTCGCCAGCTTCCTCAACATTTTCTTTTTCAAAAACAGCAATTTTTTTTCGATTTTCTTCTTTTGTGTTTAAAATTTTAAAGTCACGATTCTTTCCTGACGTTGTATCACGTCCAGTCATCGCATGAAGAAAAAGTATTACCCGCAGATGTCGGCAAGGTCTGATGCCAAAGTTTTTCCTCGGAATATTTTACATGTTTTTCCTGGCGCTCACGGTACCGGGATCAGCATAAAAATGCTGGATACAACAGGTGAAAGCCCAATAATCAAGACGAGAAAATCAGCGTCTTTACCAACTACTACGGCTTTGCAACCTTCCTGTGCTTTTGATAAGTCCATAAGTTCATATGATTGTCATGACGTAGTTGACATAGGTATCTCTTGCAAACTTCACTATACATTGCAGTATCAATACTTGGCCACGGAACTCGATGCAGGAGATCTCCTCCATCCAATTTGTAGAAAGGATTCTCTGGGAGAACTTCATCGGGAGGACAAATTTTGGAAATAATATTGATGTGTTCACTTTGTTGCCTTCGTGCAACCTCATACTGCAAATATTCCTGATAATTGACCGTCATCTTTCACCATACAAATTATACGGTGAAAAAGAATAAGTGGGTTGACCTTTGCCCAC
>MU182169.1:137512-169773 GCA_016904865.1 Pissodes strobi | reverse complement strand
GGTAATCCCTATCTCGCAGTGAGATATGAATTAAGAAAAAAACCAGGTAAATTTACACATGTGAGTTTAACCCCTCATAAATGCAAATCAATGTCGGTACATCAGTGCTGAAACGTGACAGGGCAAGTGCTAATAATCATATACTTGATGTTAGAAATAAACTGAAATTTTAATGAAATAAGCCTGAAAAGAAAAGTACTATAACCAACAATACTATGAGGGAAAATTCAGAGAAATTCTACTAAAAATTCAATTAACCACTTTTATAGGAAGATATAAAATCCGTTCCGAGAATCTGCCAAATAATACTGTTCAATTTAAATGAAAATACGTAAAATAATATACGTGACCGCTAAACGATGAAATAATTTCGTTCTCTGTAAATTTGGATTAAACCATTATCAAATTACATGAGTTTGACTAATAAGATACGGAATTATCCACCAACAAATCGGTATTTTAACCCTATGGTCACTACATTAAATTAAGATTATTGAAATTGTAAGTTACTCGAAAGTGTAATATAAAATTGCTAAATTCTTGCTTTAGCAAAATATATTTAAGTGAATCAGAAACAATTATTAATTATGTATTTGAAAAAATTCAAAGATTAGTGAAATATATGCAAGATGAATAAAATATTTCAAGATCAGAAAATTAGCACTCACCTAGTCAAACGTTGCCACAAAGATAAACGACCTTGCTTTCAAAATTTTAAGTCGTCCAACCTCTAATGATTTTCGATGCTTTTCATTGGATAATTTAAATCATGTGACTACCGCTATAGGATACGCTGCGACAAACTAAGGAAATACTCAACATATACTAAATATAGTAATCCGTATTAAATTAAATGCTTAAATGGTAGGTATTAGATAGCGAACTACGCTTTCCAATTACCCACTACATGAGATAAACCCGTTTCCGAATAGATGTCACTTGCTCAATATAGAAATCTACAACGACAAAATTCCGCAAATTGTGGATATAAACCAGCGTACCTGTTCTTAAATAATTAGTTATGCGAAATATACCCATTCACGAATAGATGTCACTGGCGATTAATATACCAAACATTGAAAATTATTGATAATTAGACAGAATTTAGTGTAGCGGAATGAACTCATATTTAATAACTTATATTCCGTTACACCAAGATGGCACTTGGGAGCAATGTTTGGGATAGTTTGAATAATAGAAATGGGCGATTACCTTGCTTTAAAGGTAAAGGTAAGTTTTTCATCAATTCACCAAATTTTGTGATCTTTAATATAACCGGCGGCACGTAATTAACCAGACATTTTGATATAACCCAAGATGCAAACTAAATCAAAAAAATGATTACTTCATTGCATGTTATAAAATATAAACATTAAATAAACAAATTTAACAAGGAAACAAGCAAATATTCGAAAAAAAGGGGGCACTTAATAAAAAAAGCACACAATAAAAAATAATAAAAAAAGAAAGCAAAATATGAAAGAAAGTAATAAATACTTCTATAAATTATATTAGTTTTTAATGTTTAATGTTTGAGATGCTTCGTGTTGTTCGAGTTTCTAGAAATATTTGACTAAACAAACACTCTACATAACAATTACGTCAACGTCTACAAAAATCATGCTTGTTCATTATTTATTATAATTATTATTATCATTATAAATCAAATTAGGTAACTAAATTCCAATTGATAAATTATTAAATAAGTGATTCGTGCTTGATGTTATACAATATAAAATTAGATAGAAAAATAAGTAGATAAACAAACTAAATAAGGAAACAAGTAAGAAGATACAAAAAAGTAGGTACTTAATATAAAATGTGAAAATAAAACACCATAAAATAGAAATGATGAAAGATGAAAGAAAAAAATTAAAGAGAGCAAGAAATAAAAAAATCGTCGTTAACAAGACGTATCTCAAAATTAAAACTGTTGAGAAACTACAGCTTAGAGATTTGTATTAGCATGCAATGGTTTTACTGTACCTTTGCTCCGAGTGTAAACGTAACACTTTCCAAACTTTAAAAAGCTTATCGAACTGCATGAAAAAGTAAAAAAAGAGAACTGAAGGAAGGATGCTGTCATTGAAAGGTTGAAACTAAAATGTTCGCAACAGGTGTTAGAACTTCAGGAGGAGAAATTGTACATTTGCTCGAAAGAAATAGAAATCTCGCCTTAACCATAGATACCTAGAGGGTAAATCCGCGAAACTGACCCGATATCTAGACAAACTTCATACCTTAAAGAGTGAGATGCCAGTTAGAATTGATGTACTTACCAAGGAAAACGAGACTTATGTCAACGGCCTCAAAAAAAAAACGAATTGTTTAAATTGGAAAGCAATGATTTAAAGCAATATTGAATCTGACCATCTTAGCGCCTCCATTCGAAGTTAACAGACACATATTAAATAGATTTGTGTGCGATGTGAACTTATCGCTTTATAAAAATGACAACAGTGCTCAAGATAAAACACTGTTTTTGAGTTTCGACAATTTTAGTAATTTCACCGAATTGTATGACAAGAATTGGTATGGACATGCCAGCTACTCTGCCAAACAGAGAATAATATCTTGTATAACCAAAGAAATAGTTAAGTTGTCTAAACAGGATAATCCTACGATAATCACAGCGGCCGTTGAGACACGCTATCTGCTCGTCCTATGAGATGAGGACATCTGGGTTTACACGAAAGCAACCAAGTACTCTTTGATTCTAGGTTGGGGTTTGAAACCTTCGGCAAAATGCACTAAAACGGAGTTTTATCCACAATACCGAAATGGAATTGTTGCACTCGACGCGCGTTTCGCTAACCATGTTAGCATCACCAGGAGATGATTATCATCTCTTCTCACGGTATTGTGGATAAAACTCCGTTTTAGTACTGTTTGATTATAGGTTGTGTATACTTTCACCGAGCTCCAGCTATGAATGTTATCAACTATCTGTAATACTGATGAGTCACTCCAAAATAAATATGAAAATTATCAATTATTGATATTTGGCGACTTTAATCTCCCTTTTCTTGAATGGAATTACGAAGACGGCACTTTAGTGCCAATTCCGGTCTCATCGCCGAGGGAAGAGGTCGTCGTTGACTCTGTATTTTCTGGAACTTCAACAGCTAAACTCAGTGTCAAATAGTATGAGGTTTCTGGATCTGGTCTTCGCAGATGGGTTTACCGGCGCATGTTTGTCGCGGAGTAACTGTCCCATTATAAGTGCTGACCCGTATTATGCATCTCTCAAGCTAAGATTTTCTGACGAATATACGTCTCCTTTAAAAAGAAAAAACGAAATAGGTGTTTATCACTTTTACAAGGCAAACTTTCAGGCTCTGAATCACTATTACCACGAGGTGGACTGGTTCTTTCTGCACACTGAGTCGGAGATCAATCACCTGGTAAGCATTTTCTATGAGATGTTATTTGCTGGCATGGATCTGCACGTGCCCAAAAGGATAATAAAAAACCAAAAATATCCCCAAAGTGGTTAGTCGGTCCATTATGTAAACTTATCGCACATAAAAACAGAATATACGAGATATTCAAATATTCGCCGGGAAGTCAAATGGCGTACCGATATGCGTTACGTTATGTATGTTACACAAACCGAGCAATTGATTCGATAGAACGTCAAATATTTCTGGTCTTTAATCAACAACTTGAACAAGAACTCGAGCCTGCCCAGTTATGATATTTGAAGATCAGGAGCTTGCTGATTCGAACGACATACCACTTTCGGTCGTGTTATTTCAACCACAAAGACTTACCGAAGCTGATCCTGTCGGATTCGCGAGGTGCTGCCTACTCACGTTTATACCATTGGTGAGATTGAGCAGGAAATGAGGAACTTGGATACATCCAAGAAGGATGGTTCCGACGGTATCTCACCCCTATTCAAGGGCGCACACAGCGAGGGACAGAGGGCCTCCTAGACCCTAGAATAGGATGCGGTTATTAATACCTAATAAAAAGAGGAGAAAAACGATTGTGCTTTTTTATTGGTATGCCATATTTTGATCCGGGTACGCGCTTGCCGCTATTCCTGAGACACTGCGAAGCATCTCTTGCTCCATCATTGTGAGTTTTATTCCAAAGGTCATTCGAGTCTGCTACATTTCCATACACCTGAAAATTCACGCATCTTGTCCCTATTTTCAAATCAGGAGACAGGAGGGATAACAACAACTATCGCGGGATCTCGTTGCTTTCTGCCACTCCCAAGTTGTTCCAGAGTATTATCACTACGGAACTTTTGGAAACCTACTCAAATTACGTCATATCATAGCAACATGGCTTTTACAGAGGGCACTCTACATCGACGAATTTGGGGGTTTGCAAGAATTACTTGATTTCCGCAGTCGAAGCAGCAGGCCATGTTGACATCATCTATACCGACTTATCGAAGGCATTTGACAGTATCTGTCATGAACTTCTGAAGAAAATATCTGAGATAGGTACCTCTGGCAATTACATTGGTTGGATTAAGTCATATCTGTCCCGGATCGCCAGCGGGTGACAGTTTGCGGGTCTATTTTGTGACTTCAGGTGACCCCGGGGGATCCTATACCGGCCTTTTTCAAAACAATATGTTGACCTGTTTTAAAGCATCAGAATGTCTGCTGTACGCCGACGATCTAAAGATTTGCACAGAGGTTTCACCACACTCCAATTGCTTACACGTACACACACCCAATAATAACGTCGTATAAAATCGGCAACAGTACTCTGGAGGTTGTTGTTCAGCAATCTTGGTGTCATCTTCGACAGTCACTTAACATTAAACTTTCACGTCGATAATATGTTATAAAAAGTTTTAGATAGCTGGGGTTTGTAAAGCGTAACACACGATATGTTTACGACACCAGAGCACTAACGTATAGAGTGAGTTGTTACTGCTTCATCATATGGACCCCTAATATCAATGCCACATCAATCGTATCGAAAGGATGCAAAATAAATTGTATACTTGTCGTAAAAGCTTAGATTACAGATGTTTCATACGAAACGTGGCTTCTTTTGTGTGACATGTACAGGGTGGCTCGAATTCCTGTCTATGTATGGGGAACTCGAAAGCCGTAAGAGATACAGTGTCGGTCAAATTAAGGCAAAATTGCGCATTTAGGTGCCTAACAATATGCCGTTTAGAAAGTTTCAAAATTCCGAGTATTTCCGGAGATATCCGGAAAAAACCGAAATTTTGAAAAATCGTTTTATTTTTTTCCTGGGCTTATTTAAAAACGGATTTCAAATTGAATTGCACTTTTGCATTGTCACTTTTTCCGCTCTATCTAATGATGGTATCCATTTTGAAATCCGACGTTTCGTCTTCAAGGGATCATCATCAACTTTCTTTTTTTAAATACGAACTTTATTTTTTTTTATCGTTTTTCAGATGGTATTGGCGTTATTAATATGACTATGTGTTTGCATTTTTTTTTTAATTTTTTTTTTTTAATTTTTATTATTATTTTTTTAATTATATATTTTGCTTTGGCGTAATTTTAAATAATTTAAGGTAGGTACTTTTGAAATTTCTTTGTTCTATAAAAATATTTTATTTTCTTTTTTGTATTAAGTGGAAAATTGGAGCGTATTAAAAATAAAAAATAGTAAAATTATTTCTTACGAGAATATGACCATGAACTATTACTCAAACAAGTTGCTTACTGCAAAGATAAAATATTTTCAACTTTTAACCAATTAAAAAATTTATTTAATAGAGAACATCAACAATTTATAGGTCATAATACGTGATACTGTAGGTACTTTGATGGAAAAACACCTATTGGAATTTATGCTTATAAATCAAATGCACTAAGCAATTTGTTTGAGTAATAGTTCATGGCCATATTCTCGTAAAAAATAATTTTACTATTTTTAATTTTTAATACGGGCTACAATTTCCACTTAATACAAAAACAAATAAAATATTATTATAGAATATGAAAATTTCAAAAGTACCTACCTTAAATTATTTAAAATCACACCAAAGCAAAATATATAAAATAAAAATAAAAAAAATAATAAAAATTAAAAAAAAAATAATAAAATAAAAACACATACTCATATTAATAACGCAATACCATCTAAAAAACCATAAAAAAATTAAAGTTCGTATTTAAAAAAGAAAGTTGATGATGATCCCTTGAAGACGAAACGTTGGATTTCAAACTGGATATCATCATTGGATAGAGCGGAAAAGTGGCAATGTAAAAGTGCAATTAGATTTGAAATCCGTTTTTAAATAAGCCCAGGAAAAAAATAAAGCTATTTTTCATAATTTCGGTTTTTTCTGGATATCTCCGTAAATACTCGGAATTTTAAAACTTTCTAAACGGCATATTGTTAGGCACCTAAATGCGCAATTTTGCCTTAATTTGACCGACACTGTATCTCTTACGGTTTTCGAGTTCCCCATACATAGACACGAATTCGAGCCACCCTGTACAGCGTGGAGTATCGGCGAAGGAGTGCATTGTTATGTCTCCTTAACGGGCTAATTAATGGAGCAGTGCGCTGTAAACACCTATGCACCTGTTAGGATCACTAAGCTTTCTTGTTCTTACTAGGAGTACCAGACAAACGCAGCTGTTTCATCAGAAAACCCACCGCATTCACATTAGGTTTGTTCCAACCAAAGGTTTTGTACCGTTTCGGAACGGTACACGGGATCGTTCATCTAGCTTGTTATGCGCAAACGCTGACCTGGCACAGTCCTGTGAATCGAATCAAACTCTACCAGGTTGGAACGAATTTATGTAGCACTTTCGGTATCGATCGATGCCGCTTAACATTTGACAATCTCAGTTGGCGGGAAGCTGCCGAAAATCGTCCCATTTTTGAAAAAATGTAGCGACAATCTCAGTTGGCGGGAAGCGGGAATTATATATTTTGGTCTATTTTCTCTACATAGGTACCTTCTTGCAATTTTTTTATAGAGTTAAATTGTGAAATAAGCAAATAATGGACTCAGTTAACGTATTGAATCGTAAGTATGTGCTATTTTAAATAAATGATGTGTTCACTACTTTTATAAACATTTTAGAGCTTCAAGAATACATTATAATTGAAGGCCCATGTCCTTCTACATCTATTTCACTTTCACATAATGATGTCCCCAAATCAGATTATAAATGGTCTCAAAATGATTCGAAAATACTCATCGACCTCTATTCCACATATCGCAAAAAGATGGGAACTCTGGAAATTAAGAACACTAAGATGCTTTGGCAGAAGATTGCTGATGAGCTGAGAAAATTAAATGTTAATGTAACACCAAATAATTGCTTAAATAGATGGAGGGTTCTCGAAAGGAACTATAAAAAATTCATAGATAATCAAAATAAGACTGGTAAGATTATTAATCTGCAATGTTGTCAAACAAAACATGCATTTTGTGAAGCCACGAACTTCTTTTATGTGAGCTTCGTGGACATACATATACATATTATAAAATTTGAATAAAATTATCCCTTTCCTACAATCAAGCGCAAAGTACAAATTTGCGCTTCCAAAAGGAAGCACAAAGTAGCACTTTTCAGAGACTACATATTAACCAAAACGCTCGCTAGCCTGATTACCTTCACAACCATATCATACATAACAAACATTTTCACAAAAACATCAGTTTTAGAAAAAATCATGTGTGTAATTCGAGAGTAATGACATTGCCGCTCTCGCGAGACAGCCGCGCTTCTTACGCGTCACGCGTTAAACTTCTCGCTCACTTTGGGCTCTTAATACGCAAATATCTATTTCTCTTCAGGTATTATCTCTTTTAGGTAGAGGACGGAAGTACTTCGAATATGAAAAAGAAATGGAAGAAATATTTGGGAAAAAAAAGAATGTTCACCCGGAAATTTTATTGTCAAATGACACAATCGATAACGAATTGGGTGATAGCTGTAGGGGTGAGGAGGCGATAATAGAAGGGAACCAAGCTAAAAACCAGAGAGCTCTCGGAGAGCTGTTTGATAACACTGCAACATCATCAGAGCCCAAAATCTCATTTTCATCAGTGAATCCAAGAAAAGCACGCATTGTAAAAAAAAGTCCACAATTGAAAATATTAGATTAGATAGGAAATTCTATTATGACGAAAGATTGAAAATCGAGAAGGAAAAATTAGAAGAATTAAGGAAGAGAAACACATTGATTGGCGAAAGAAACTTGATTATCAAAGAAAATTTTAAGTGTAATTGTCAGTGCCAATCACTCTCTCTTTTGTGAATATTGCATTTTTGTATAGGTAACTTGAGAATTTACTTTATTTTTTTTTATTTGTGACACTTTACATATAAAATCTGTCTACTTAGGTTTTGCGGTTACATTATAATACTGGCACCAGCAAATCCCATAATACGCTTTGGTGCCATTGATGACATAACTGCAAAGCCTGAGTAGACAGACTTTAGATGTTATTATATCCTTGTTGAAGAATTTTCTTATTTCGAAGTTATTTCCTAAAATGTTGTTTTATTTTATAAATATAATATTTGTTTAATATAACTGAAGACTTGTGTTATTTATTGATGTACTTTAATTATACTTCCTCAAAATAACTTAGAGCAAAGAATAATTCAAGATGATGATTGCTTCATTACTTTATTTTAGGAGCAATAAGTTATTTTAACAAAATAAAAAATTTGAAGAATCAAAATACCTAATATGTATTATTATCTACAATGCTAATGCATTAGCTACCCTATCTCTAATTATGCGTACTTCTACATCTTCATTCTCATCATCATCTCCTTCGGGTCCATGTGATCCTGCGGAGGAATATCTTCTGTTACGGCTTCTTCATTATCAATAATAGTATCCTGTTCTATTGCTATATTGTGCAAAACACATGCCGCTCGGATGAAGTGTACTATGAGTCTAACACCTCTTAACTTCAGGTGATAAAGCTGACGGAAATTTTGCTTTTGTATTCCGAAGCAATGTTCAATTCAATTCAATTCTACTGTCGTGCACCGACCCTGGGTATCCAACGAATAAGTCAATGATTTTTCGTCTATGATTGCATACAGCTTGCATCTAGAAGAAAGTAGGTAGGTATTAATATGTACAATGTAATATGTACAATACTTCCAAAATTGTAGAGCATTTTTAACTCACACTCACTGCCCTAGTAGAGTGAAACAAATGACACAATGCATATATTAAATTTAATGTTTGAATATAATGGGCACCAGGGCAGTGTAATTGAGTCGAAATCGCTGTTACTAACTTGAATTGAATAATATCCTTTTCTTTTCATGTAGGAATCAGGGTCGATATCTGGTTTGTCGATTTTGATGTGACATCCGTCGAATGCTCCTATGATATTGGGGAAACCATTCCCTCGAAAATGTTCTTCACTAATTCTTTTATCATTTTCATTTGGCCATTTAATAAATTGCTCAGAAATAACGTAACTCGTTTGATAATTCTATTGACAGAACTTAGGGATATGTCAAATCGATCTGCCACATCCCGGAAACTAGAAGTTTGGCGTCCAATATACGATAGAAAGATTAGTATCTGAAACAAAATTCTACAGTTAGTAAAAATTCACACAATAAACTCCTGCCAGTGTTTCTTAGATTTTATTGCAAAAATAGCATAGCACCAGGATTGAACTGCATCAAAAATTTGACAATAAATATAAGAAATTTCAATTATTGAAGTTGTCAAATTTCGAGTGTAAGATAGTTTTATTACAGTTCAATTTTATCCTACGTTATTTTGCAATAAGTTGTACATTCTAAACTTCTAGGATAATATTCCTAGAATAATACTCACTTGATGTTCAGGACGAATATTTCCAAACTGTCCTATTTGGGAGCTGTAGTAACGGCTGGCTGCAAATCTTTCTGTGATATAAATTACAATTCCTCGAGAGAGTCTAAAATGTTCAAAAAATAAGTCCTCAGAATACTGCGGCACCGTGTCTTCTACAAGAAATAAAAAAACACTATGAATACAACTGACACTATACAAAGACACATATTCTGGAAACTTTGCTTTGTATATTTTTCAAACATAATAAATAGAAAAAACTCACCTAAATAGTTGTCATTTTTAACTCTATGTTCATTTAAAGCAAGTTCTAAATCGTCTTCACTAGACGATAAGTCCGAAAGAAAATCATCACCTTCTTCATCACTCATAATCAAATTAAGTAAAAAAAAAAACACTCAAGAACAAACGGAATTAAGTAGAAAAATCAAAAAATGGAAATCTAAACAAATACGTTAAAAGTAGAAAGTAGTAAACGAAACGTCAAATATCTAAATAAATGACCGGCAGTGCGTAGAAAATACTAGTACGCATGTCAACCCAAACGATTCCAACTTTTAATTATGTACCGAAAGGACCGTACAGAAATCGATTCTCGAACGGTCCCAAATTTGGTTGGATCGCTAACCGGGTAGTACAATGAACCGTCAATTCTCGGATGGAACGAACTTTATTTACTGCGCATGACGATGACCGTACGATGTACGGTTTCCTGTCGGGTTGGAACAAACCTATTATGGACAATCAGTTTTCATAATTCTGTTAGTAATAGTATACACACTATAACATATACTACCTTTGATTTCTTGTTTATTTTACTTTAGCTAAAGATGTGTTCATTACCTTTTCTGAAATACCTAAAGTTTCGAAGACTTTTTTTTATATAATGGAATTTCGGAATCCAGATTCGGCAGAAAATAAATATTTTATGAGGTCTTCCTTGGTATTCATACGTTTTACGAAACGAGAAATAATTCTTTTTATAGCTTGTTCGGTCCTCGTCTGTGAAAAGCACATAATTTTTCCCTATTTTTGAGCAAGTATTAGCGTTCTATCTAGCTCCCAAAACTTTTCTTGTCGGCATTAATTTTTTAATTTGTAGCTTGGCATCTTGGTAGCAGTTTTTGTGTTTTCCTTTCTCTTCAAAGCTAAGTCTGTTTCTCTTTCACTACGTTTTCCTTCAACACTGTAGTTTTCTGGAACATCGACAACTTTTTCAGGTGCCCCTAGGTCTGGTACAACCTACAAGACTATTTACTTAAAAAGACAAAGTCTGTCATTCATAATTTTCTAGGAAACTGCATCGTAAACCACAGACTGTGACGTGCGTATTTATCAATGAATCTGATCTGTGGTACAGAAAGCGGCTAGTGGGCAAAAAAACATAGGCGTAGCATTTATATTTTTCCTAATATTTTTTCTTTCACCAAAATTCAAATCTAAATCGATTACGCAAAAACTAAAAATGGGAATTTGTGGGTCGTTTATAGAGTTCGATTTTTAAATTAAATCTGGATATTGAAATATTGGGAAACTTGAGACCGACAATTGTCAAGTTTGGAAACGAATTTTTTAGCACATAATATAAATTTGATTGTCTTGAGTAGGAATGCTATTTAAATGTATTGAAAAGTATTTATTAATATTTTAGAGGGATATTAAATTATAAAAGATTAAAAGTCAATAAAGTTCCATCACCACACCTTCAATTTTTTTGTTCAGACTGATTGGGTATCAAAACTGGTATGAAAAAAAGGTATCGACAATTTCGAACACCAAAACTCTGGCACGCGCAGCCACAGAATTAATTATAACGTATCGAAACGGGTTTAAATGATTAAAATAAATTGGAACTAACTGAAAGTAACCGAAAGTTGATTGAATGACTAACCAAACTAACCAGAAGTGAATAAAAGCACCAAACGGGCTAATAGATATCAGAACAGATTAAAAATGTTAAAGTAAGTTAAAATATCCCAAATTAACCCAATTTTGGCGACTAACCAAAACTAATCAAAAACATAAAAATTTCATATAACGAACCGGAACCGATTTAAATGACTAATATATATATTAACACTAACTGAACTTTACCGGTAGTTGATTGAACGACTAACCAAAACCAATTAAAAGTAACCAAAAGCACCAAAAAGGGCCAAAACGTATCGGAACATTAAAAATATTAAAGTACCTCGAAACTATCCCAAATTAACCGAGTTTTGGCGACTAATGAAAATTAGTCAAAAACATTTAATTTGGTGATAACGTACCGAAACCAGTTGAAATGACTAAAATAAATTGGAACTAACTGAAAGTAACCGAAAGTTGATTCAATGACAAACTTAAACTAACTAAAAGCACCAAAATGGGCTAAAACGTACCGGAATAGGTTACAAAAATTAAAGTAAATTAAAACCAATCAAAACGAACCGAATTTCTCATTTTTAATGTCCCCCCGGTTGCATTTTTGCGAAGGACTGTGAATTTTTATTAATTAATAATTAAAGATATTGCATTACACCATAATACTAAATCAAATCGCTCATTTAGGATAGTATATACATACTTTTATCGTAATAGATGTAAAATTGCTGTTTTTAACAGTCTAATGGCGTTTAAAATGTTCCAATAATTAAATGGAGTAGGACTACTGATTTCGCTATTGAAAAATCAAAAATAATAATCACAACAATAAAAAAAACTCAAAAGAACACTACAAAGCAAAGATAGACATTAAAAAGATACTAGGCAAAATTATTTTGGAACATTTTCACAAGTTTTTTAGTCCTGAAATTTCATTTTAAGTAAACAACGTTTATTTAAACAACCTAGTTGAATAACTAATAAGTATACAAAAGTGTAATCATTTCTAAATAAGACAGCTTTTATAAGTAAACTTCTAACTCTTGGTTTCTGAGAAGATTCAAGCTTTTTAAGTTTCATAATGTAACCTGATTTTAAAATAATTTGTTAACACTAATTTTATTAATTCGGTTCCATGGCAATTTAACGAGTCATCTTCATATATATGGTCCTAAAACCAGTCCAGTAAAAGTAGATGGCAGGGTTTTAAAAGTATTTATAAGCAATATATCATTCAGTTTTCAGAAGTGTGTTTATAATGCGCGCACAAGCGTAGGACTCGTCAGGCGATAGGACTCGGGTAGACGATTAAGACGAAAATATCAATTATGCTAGATTAGTTTTATTTTTGATTTGCAGTTATAATAAACTTATAAAGTGTTATTAGAAGCTAATCTAATTGTACTTGAACTAGAAACATATGCATTATTTTATTGCTTTGTATAGCCCTCGTGGGACGTCAATGAAATGACATTTAATACCCACCGATGAAACAAAAGTTTTGGACAATTCCGACTTGTTTTCTTACAAGCTCTACAATGATGAACCATGATAAAGTATTAAACACTGATTTGTCACAAAAAGTCTTACAAAGCACTAAAGAACACCACGTGATAGTAACAGATTCAAAACATGCCGTTTTACTACGACTAGTACGCCATGATGTTATTCAGCCGGAATCGGCCGAAAGTAGACGAGACGTAGCCGAAGCAGTAGGGGCAGCCACGCGGCATTGCCACTTTTATTTATAGAAATTCCCCGCATGCTTGATGACAATATTGCAAATTCTAAAGTAGGTAATTACGGACCCTTTTTTTAGTTAACTAACGTAGATTTAAATTAGGTATTTATAGAATAACAAATGTAACATGGTGCAATAAATTTAAAATAGTAAGTGTTATTTACAAACAAAATATACCTACTTGAGAGTTTAATTCACTGGTTAATAAGGAAATATGGCAAACATGCTCTTGTACCACAGTGTGTGTGTTAGAATGTGATCTAATTTTGGGGTACATACCATATACGTAAAAAAATATACTGCTAAACCTTCATTTGGTTAATGAGTGGAAAATGAAGTCAACAGTAACAGATGGGAATATCAATTTTGCATAAGTCTATCTTTGTCCTTCAAAACATTAGTAGTGTGTTAACGAGAGTGAGTCCTCACGGAGGAGGTAATTACCTTATCCTCCGTGAGGGCTCTCTCTCTTTTGCATACTGAGGAGTCTTTCTCATCATGTAATTAATACATTTCCCATCCTTATCTACATATATGTTGACCTTGCCCCTGACCCTGACTTTTCCCCTCCCCTCTTAAATAAACATAATAAAACCAGCAGTTCTGTATGTTTCTTCACTTCACAGTTTCGTTTTCAATGGAAGAACTCAAATTAAGAAATCGAGTACTCAAGAGAGTCAATTCAGAAATAGTTAGTTCGGAAACAGTTAGTTCAAAAAAGAAAAAAAGTGAAGTGCATTTGAAAGAGGAATGCCCTATTTGTTTTAGTTCTTTGGAAAAAGAAAACATTTGCACACCAGATTGGTGTGAACACAAATTTTGTTTAGATTGCTTGACAGAATGGTTAAAAACGAAGGATGTTTGTCCATTGTGTAGAAGTCATTGTGATTACATTAATATAAAATATACTAATCAAAAAAGAGCTATTGTGAAAGAAACTAAATCAATTGTAGATATGTTTGAAACTATTCTAGATGGTGATAATAATGAAGAAGATAATGAAGTAGTTTATATCATTCCCAGAACATCAACTAAGAGGGAATTTTCTGTTTATAAGAAACATTGATACTTACGATCATTCAGTCGCTGTTAGTTATATACATTAACAGTTATGGATGAGGCTGTGAAAAAGTTACATGAAGAATTTAACCAATTAACTTCAGATAATTATTATAATGCTATGCATAGCAGACGACCACAATATGTTGACTTTTATTGTGAGTTTGCGGAACATTATTCGAAAGGTGCGTCCGCTTGTGCTCAATACTTCGAAAATTTCAATGTATTGCAGTTTGTAGTTGAACTGAAACAATTGGGATTTTTTGTTGAAGTGGTTAGTTTGAAGAAATATATAGGAGATCCAACTATATTAGATGTGATTAAATTGGCAGAAGAAGAATTGGGAGAACTTCAATTTGAAGTATTTATGTAAGATATGGAGAACTTTGTGTTAGAACTTTATGAAAACTTTTTGATGTCGGAAGCCTGTTCGCGGTTTTATGCGCTTACGGGAAATGATGCTGAAGCTCAAGATATACTGTGGTATGAGAACTATATGCAACATGCTGAGTTTTGTAAAAAAGGTGTACAAGTGTGTAGTGAGTTCTTAAAGAACAAAGACAGAGTAAAGCTTGTATTGGAACTTAATATGTTAAAATTATATTACAAGAATATATGTATGTATTAGGAAATTTAAATGTGAGAAATGAAATGTATTTAATAAAACAAAGTTAAATAAAATTATTTTTTTTTATTCATTCATAAAAAAATTATTATAAATATAAAACACATTTGAAAGCGCACACATAGATGGTGACTTTGAATGATAAAAACATTTAGGTGTTGAAGCAATTAAAATTGGTCGTTCATCTAATTCAATTATTGGTTTGCTGGAATATTTTCTTAGGTAATCTGCTTTTTCGTTTCCTTTAACATAAACAAATTGCGCTTGTTCAGTCAATTTTTTTACAATTGTTGAAAAGTGGTGTAGTGGGGTATAACCGATATTCCAATTAATGCAGTGGTGATTTTTCATTAACCATACAGCTTGCTTGTGCGCTTCAGGAGAAAGAGAATTCAAAGAAAATGGTTGCTTGAAAACATAATGACTAATTTTTTCTCCATCATAGGCAGCTAATTCTTTAGGTAGAAATTTATTCTTTTCATCTTTGAACGCTTGAATATCCAAAACTAATCTCATATTTTTAAAGTTGCAAATTTTTTAAATACAAAGTTTTTTTTGGAATATGATTCAATACGTTTTTTCAATTCTTCTAAATTTTTAATAAAAATGTCTAATTTCTTGAACATATTGTAAGATCATTACTTCATGAACTATATTAAGAACCTGCTTAGAGTTGCTCTATCTTTAAATGATCTTATACAACTAAGAAATATTTGTTCAAATGTTAAATAAATGTAGTGCTTCAAGAGGGTGGGGGTGAAATGTAATGTAATATTAAACAATACGCTGAAGTATCTTTTTCTAAATCTTTGTTTAGTTCAAATTTTACTCTCATTACTACAGGTCCAGCTTGTAAAGATTCCTTTTGATGTGAGCAATTTATATAAGCAATAGGAGCTTTTGATTTAAAATCGCTTGGGTCAAATAAAGGTCCTTCGGTTTTTGCATAGTAAGAAGATCGAAATTGGAAATACATTTCATACAATATAGCATATTTATTATTACTTATGTCCAGGAGAAAATCATTATAGGGGTATCTTTCAGAATTCAAAAAAACTTTAATATTTCTCAAGTTTATATCATTAAATTCACTCATATTTGATATTTTCGAATCTCTCTTCTCCTGTTGGAACGCAACTATAACATGACGAGGAGTTTCAACTCTAGTAGATGTCTTAACAGGCCAATTGTGTCTGGATGTTTTCAACAGTTCCGGATATTCAACTAATTCCCAACTTCTAAATGCAATAACTAAATCTGTTCCCTTATCAATAATTTTGGTTAATGATAATTCTTGAGGGATTGCTACTGAAATATGTGGTATATTCCAAGTTAGTTTGTGAAGAGTAATTTTTGGTATTTCACTTGGATCGGTAGTTATAATAGCATTATTGTCAGTGTTATCTCGCACAATTATTAGCTCCTGTTTTGCGTTTAATATAACTTTCCTATAGTCTTCAAAGAAACCCATTAACATTTTAAGAGGAATGCAAACATTAAGTGAACCAGTTTTTTCATCAACTAATGTATTTGCTATCTTCGGTGACCATCCTGCATTTTTTAATTTGTCAGATTCATTTGTATTATATGAGAGGTAACCTTTAAGAGTGGATGTTAAACCAACATCCCTTATAGAATCTATCGTAACCCCATTCAACTGATATCTCATTTCTCTAAAGAGAAATGCTATCCCATTGTTTACAAGAGATAGTGTTTTAGAAACTGTTCCATCTGCTTTAGATAATTTTCCCTCTATGTAAAGAAAACTTTCGCAGGGAAGAGTATACTTTTCAATTTCATGAACGGGAATTAGTATTTCATCATTGTTGCTTAATTTTGTTGGCAAATATGGTTCATAAGAATGCAACTCTGAGTGAGTAATAGAATTGTCAATATAAAGTTTTTCGCTAACATTAAGTATACTCATTTTAAAAGTTTAAGTCCAAGTGATTTAAGAAATTGTTTGTTTGTACTTGTTAATCTATTAGCGTTGACTCGACTACTAAACTTAACTTTATTATGTTTAGCTTTATACAGTGTGTCCAAAAAAGTATGCAACATATGGGAAACTTCTTTATTATTGGATTCTCAGAAAATTTTATTCTTCATAAAAGTTGGTGCTTTCCCTAAAACAGTAAACGAGTATTTCAAATTTTACGTACTGCTTTTAGTGCGGACGCAAATGTTATTTTTTCGAAATCGCGTCAAGAGTAAAGTACCTTAATTTATAAAGATACAGCAAAATCTTATAAGGAAAAGTTCTTCCAAATTAAAAAAGTAAACTAAATATGAAATTTGATAAGTACATCAATTTTTAATTTCCCTTTTTTTCTCGATTTTTTTCTCAAACGTTACGCCATCGGTGAATGCTTTTTTCTTTTTTTATTAGTATACCTACTTGCCAAGCAACTTCAAAATTTATTTAAAGTAGACATTAGTTACATAGTTGCATAATGTTTCAGTTTTTACAGAGATAACAGCCAGTTTAGATATCAGTGTGTTGCAAACATATTTAAACAATTTTCGTCCAAAATAATTGTCTACAATAATTATTACAAAATACAATTGGAATGACTGACTCAATAATAATTAATTTCATATGTCAGAGCGAAGTAAAATTATTGCTATTTATTTGTTTTTATTCCAAATGCATGACCTACTCTTCAAGACCAAATATTTTATATGGCTTTTTTAGATACTTGGGCATATTTTACTCATCTGGTGCAAAAGATAAATAAATTATTAGTTGTTTTACATGAAATGAAAAAAGCTGGGTCTATTCATGATTTTGAGTGAAAAAATTTTTGAATCAAAAGTGTTTAAATGTGTTTGCAAGACACTGATACCTAAACTGGCTCTTATCTCTGGAAAAACTGCAACATTATGCAACTATGTAACTAATTTCTCTCTTAAATAAATTTTGAAGTTACTTGGCAAGTATACTAATAAGAAAAGAACAAAACATTCTCCAGTGGCGTAACGTTTAAGAAAAAATCGAGAAAAAGCAGTAAAAATTAAAAGTTGATGTACTTAACTCAAATTTGATAATTAGATTAATTTTTTAATTTGGAACAACTTTTCCTTATAAGATTTTGCTGTATCTTTATAAATTAAGGTACTTTACTCTTGACGCGATTTCGGAAAAATGACATTTGCGCCCGCACTAAAGGCAGTGCGGAAAATCTGAAATCCTCATTTACTGTTTTAGGGCAAGCACCAACTTTTATCAAGAATAAAATTTTCTGAGAAACTAATAATAAAAAAGTTTCCCATATGTTGCATACTTTTTTGGACACACTGTATGTTTTTTGAATTTGTTTAATATTGGCTGTTGATTGAATATCGTTTCTATTATAAAAAATAACCATTATGAATTTAGTTTTTGACATGTAATCTTAGTGAAACAGTTTCTTTTCGAAAATTAACAAAATCGAGATTCTGATCTAATATTTTAACAGTAATTTTGTCTATTGCTTTCACTATTACCGGAAAATAAATTATATTTTGAGGACTTTCAATTATTTTAAATCCTGGCGAAACGTTTGGGAAAAATTGATGTATAATATGGACAGGTCTTCCGTTCAGATAGAAACCTTCAGCAATACTGCAATCTATACATAAGGAATTAACTTTTATAATTTCAGCTGGATTGTCTGATAATTTACTTTTTCCATCACCTTTAATAGTTTGGTTTTTAAATCCTAAAATTTTTCCAATAGTTCCATCTTTAAATGTAATATCAGCCGTAGATTTAATTTCAGATTGTAAAGTGTTATGATTAGCATATAAGTGAAAAGATATTCCTTTTTTATCAAAAATATTTTGTAGAAATTTATTTATATCGCCTATTTCATAACTACCAGCAGGTATTTCAACATAATCGTTTGAATTCCCGTAATACAGTTTGTTATTAGTTTCATCAATGTTGGGAATGGCATTAAAAGTTTCAAAATTTGTTAGTCCTATAACATAATCTGAGTCTTCATCTAAGTAAATTGGTGGATTAAATGATGCAAAAAGTTCACTACTTTGTGCAGAAAGAGCTATTGTAAATGACATGTCAGTTCCCACAACCTCTTTAAAATAAAGAATAGTTCATAATTACATGTTTATATAAAGAAATTGTAGACAAAGTTGCCCACAAATTGATGAATCATATGATTGATAGGAATCATGATTAAAAAAGATGTCATTTTTGCTACCATCGCTAAAGAAGTATGATATTATTTCTGCAGGTGGTCTTAAACTTCCAAAACTATAAAAATAAATAATTTGTTTACCGTGCTTTACATAAGCTGTCCAATGAGTTCCTGGACCATATTGATCATCCAAATTAATAATAGCACATTCAACTTTATTTATAACTTTTGGTAGTTTATTACGCATAAATATTCCTCGAAAATTAAGGATTTTCAAAAGCCTCACATATTTTTTTAACTCAAAATTTGAAAGTGGTTTGCGAGGTAGCGCATTTAACAGTTTTTTGCATAGGGTTTCAAATATAATCCACAACCTTGCTTATAAGGTCGCAAAAAAAGACCTTTTCCTTCAAACGTCAGTAAATCCATCATTACTCGACTGTGTAGGCGGCCGTGAAGTTTCGTTTTTCCTCCGCCGGAGCTTTACTTTTCACTTTTCCGCCGGCGGAGGTAAAAGTGTTGTCATAGCAACATAGCAAATTTGTATTTATCACTCAATTTGTGCACTGCATTTCTAAAAATCACTAATTTAGGACCAAATTGGTTATTATTTAATCGAACTTACCCAATAACTGCTTATCAATACGGAATTGAAACGCAATCGGAGACGCAAATTTAAAAAAATTATTATTGATGACAGTGTCCACTGACAGCTTTATGTTACATTACTATAGCAACAACCTGTGCCTATTCACCGACACCGGTCTAAGCCCCTTTGCGAACCCACTTATCTTTAATAATAATTATTATTATTACTATTAAAAAGAGATGTTTTTGCATTAATTTGTCGACATTTGAAGAAAAAACAGCATATTTTATTTGGAGGAAAAGTTACTTTTCATGGCTTGCTCTCTATTACCAGCCTCACTCCGTTCGGCTGTTAAACACGAGCGCGCCATGAAAAGTATCACTTTTCCTCCATATAAAATAATATACTATTACCAACTGACATTTGCCCTATAGCCTTATTATGTCTTTTTTGTTCTTCAAGTTTATTTTTTGCACTTTTAACCGCATTTATTGATGAAGCAATTCCTGCAGCTCCCCCACTTAGTGCTCCCAATGCAGAGGGTCCTGCAAATATTGGAATTAGCGGTAACAAACCACCGAATTTTGGAATTGGGATAATTCTTTTAGCAGGTTGTTTTACCTTTACGTTTCCTTTACGCCCTTCGTAACGCTGACTGAAATGAGATAGTCCTGGTAGTTCTTTTTCGTTTTTTCAATTTTATTCCTTTGCCTTTTTTTATTCCTTTTCCTCTCTTTTGCATACCCATACCTAACTTAGACTTAGTTTTCATAATACCCGCTATTCCTAGTGCGGCTAATCGTTCGCCTAAAGAAGCGTCACTCGATTTAAATCTTTGAAAAGCTCTTTCCGCTAATAACTGATCTGCCCTATTGCGATTCTTCAAGTCGGGAAATTTATAATAAGCAATATCGTGTTCTTTGCAAGCTTCGTCTAAAGGATTTTTACTCTTATCTCCTCGCTCAAGACGTTTAACAAGTTTTGTTCCTGGACCACAATATTTGTATGATGGAATGTGTAATTCAAAAGGTAGTTTATTAATAAGACTGTTTAGTGAACCACCTTTCAACACGAGCATTAAGCTTTTAATAGAGCTAGATGTAACATATCCCATTATATATATAATATGAAGTTTACTGTTCCTTTCTTCATTGAAACAGTTAGAGCTTGCTCAACACTGATCTAATGCAGATCGAAAAGCAACAGTTTTCTTTACCGATAAAAAATCATGATCTAGATATAATAAATTTTAGAAAGCATGGTGTCTTGTTTGGAGGTTCATGTAAAAGAGCAATAGTTGTAGGACCCTCTGGATGTGGGAAAACTAATGTAATTATTGCCCTATTAACTTCCGAAAATGGGTTAAGATTTGGAAATGTGTATATTTACTCAAAATCATTATATCAATCAAAATACGAGTTTTTAAGAAATCTATTAAACTCAATTAAAGAAGTAGGATATTTTGAATCATCTCGTGAAGAAGATATATTACCACCGAATGAAATTAAACCTAATTCTATAATCATATTTGATGACATTGTTTGTTGTGATCAGAATATTATGAGAGATTACTTCTGTTTCGGTAGACATAAAAATACTGATTGTTTTTATTTAAGCCAAACATATTCAGCTGTTCCTAAACAATTAATTAGAGATAATACCAATTTGTTAATAATATTTAAACAAGATGGTACAAATTTAAAACATATTTATGATGATCATGTAAATACCGATATGTCTTATCAACAATTTAAAGACTTATGTGGCATTTGTTGGCGGTCAGATTATGATTTTGTAGTTATTGATAAAGATTGCAACATGAAATCTGGTCGTTATCGAAAGGGATTTGATAACTTTATTAAATTTTAGAAAATATATATAACCATCATTTCAATTAAGTTAATATTAGTTCATAATCTAAACTATATCTATAAACATGAACGAGAAAATTGCAAAAGAACTAGTGAAAGCTCGTAAAGCCGTAAAGCGAAAATATCAAGCCCTAAAGTCAGATATAGCAGAATCAAAAATTCGCCAAGCGTTAAAGCCCATTACTCAACCTTTGTAGGAATTAATTAAAACTATAAAATCGGAACCATTAATAAAACGGGAAATATCTTCACCTTCGTTCTTTTCAACTCTTCAACATTCTAAATTTTCACCTATCAAACAACAACCAACAAGAAGACAGACAAACATATATAAAAAATATCTCCCCACTGAAATACCGTCATTTTTGCAAGATGAAGAAATATATCAGAAGAATGGAGATAGTGATAATGATGATGTTTTTTTACCCAGCCCTACTCGCAGATTGAGTTCCACAATGACATCTCAAGCAAGAGGGCGTACTTCTAGTCGAAACGAGTCCACTATAATCGAACCAACTGACGAAGAAGTTAGACAAGACATCCTTGAATTAACTAGAACTCCTGCTTATGAGGAATATCTTGAGGCATTTCATCCGCTCGTAAGAACATTTGTTGATTTGGCAATTAAGGGTAGACGAGATGTGGATAACACTCACGGTCTAACTCATGACCCTGTAGCGGAAAAATGGAAAATTGGAGATAGTTTAATTGATTTTGAAAAAGAAAATTTGAAACTTAAAAATTTAACCTACAAAGGAACTCCCGGATTGTATGAGCTCATTTTTTCCAAGATCCAAAGGGTTATACATCAAAAGATCTTGAAAATTATATGGATATTTTAAAAAGAACAAACGCTTATAGAAGAAATTATGATGCTAATGAACAGATACAGGGAACTACCGATCCGAAATATCTAACAATAATTAAACCATATTTAATTGAAAAAAAAATACTGAAACTATCGAGCAAATCGACTACATCCAGCATTTCAAGCGTTTCAAGTCTAAGCAGATTAAGACCACCTCAAACACGTCAGAGAACAACAAAAACAAGATCTACAAAGGGAGGAACGTTGTTAAATTTATCAAATAAAAAAGTTGATTATGTCTATTATGATGATGTAAACGAACTAGTGGAAAGATTAAAATTACTAGTTTCTTCGCAAATGGCAGGTCATACGGGCCACCAAAATGAAATTATATCAATATTGGAAGAACTTCGAGAAGCAAAAATAATTGTATAAAAGGTAATTAATTGCAAAGAAACAATTATTATGTTATAGTCCATGAAGTTAAAATGTCGATTGATAAATTCGGATCACACATACTTTTCAAAGATCAAAATAAATTATTAGAATAAAGAAATGCTCCTTCTTCTTCTTCTTCATCTTCTGAGATCTCAAATATTGTGAATATTAATAAAGTAAAATTGTATTATAACATTGTTTTACCTTTTATCGGAAAATGGGATTCCATTAATAATCAATATGAATTACTTCAAGATGGAAGAAATACATATGTTTTCCCATTCAAAGAGGGATATATAGAGAAAGTTGAATATCCAAAAGAAGATGTTGCTCTTCATATAAACGGTAAAGCAGTAAAATATGGAACGAAAACCAAAATTATATTAGGTGATGTAATCAGTTTCCACAAAGCTAAAAAATCGATAACATATTTGCCTTTGTTTTATGGAGAACTTGTAATAAAATGTCCAATTATAATAGAAGAATAAACATTCTTAATTTACAACTATGACTGTTAACTTTAAAGAAGAAATTGTTAATGAACTTCATAAGCCAAGCAGAAAATATTACAAACGTGGGAGGGTTATAGTAAAAGGTTTAAATGATTTATGGCAAGCTGATTTAGTCGAAATGATACCTTATTGGAAATTGAATAGAGGATGTCGTTACATGTTGGTAGTAATTAATGTATTCTCAAAATATGTTTGGATAGAACCAATTAAATCAAAATCAGGAAGAGAAGTTACTCAAGCTATGAGAAAAATTTTGGAAACTGTTGAAAATGTTCCAAAACACCTTCAAACTGATATGGGAAAAGAATTCTTTAACAAAGATTTTCAAAAGTTAATGACTGATTTTAGCATAAATCATTATAACACTTATTCTAATTTAAAAGCGTGAACAGAACTATAAAAAATTTAATGTGGAAAAAATTTAGTTTGCGTGGAAAGTACAAATGGATTGATATTTTAGATGAAATAGTTCAGAAATATAATAACACAAAACATTTGACAATCAATAAAAAGCCAGTTGAAGTTGACAAAAATAATGAAAAAGACATTTTAAGATCATCTTTTACTCGTGCAAAAACAATCGATCCAAAGTTTCCAAAATTTAGGGTTGGTGATTATGTGCGGATAAGCAAGCAGCGAGAAGCATTTTCCGAGAGTTACACGCCGAATTGGTCAAATGAAATCTTTAGCATAAAAAAAGTTAAAGTTACAAATCCTACAACATATTTGCTTCAAGATGAAAAGAACCAAGAAATTGCAGGAGGGTTTTATGGAGAAGAGTTGCAGAATGTTAAACATCCAGATGTCTATTTGGTAGAAAAAGTATTAAGAAAAAAAGGAAATAAAGTATATGTTAAATGGCTTGGATTGTAAAATCACACAATTCAGGGATTCTTAAAAGAGATGTATTATAATTTAATGGTTGTACCTTAAACGTATTTTAATTAAAATTTTTATATATTTTTTTTTATCAAATAAAACAAATGTTAGTATTGAAATATTTCATTAAAAATCAATTTAAATTTAAACATTAAACCTTTCATTAAAAATCTTGTTCCTATGTTCCTTACTCAGAAATATGTCCAAAACATATTGACATTAATGACATTGCACAATTCTTCTATCAAATCGAAGTCTGTCTGCATAAAATTTCTGATATTCAGATATTCGCGCTTGCCTGTAAGCAAAGGACCACACCACCATCCAATATAGTTTATTTTTATCTTCACAAATATTGACCGATTTCTTCATAATATTTCTTCGTTGAAAGATTATTTTTTAATTTTTCTTCCAATTGTTCCGGATACAACAAAAGCATTTCCAGCATCACACATACATTTTCACTATTGACATTCTGATTTGGATTTAGCACTTCATATATGTCGGATAGAATGTTTCTTGATTGTGTGCAAAGGCTAGTTTGAAATAATTTGAAATACTTCTCAAATTCTTGTTTCTTAATTATTTGAATTCTATAATCCACAATCTCAATGAGCGACCATAAGGTGTCAACAGAACTGCATGAAAGATAAACATAATTTCCATGCAATTTTTGAATTTTTAAGATGAGGCAATCATTATATTTATGAAAGCTTAAAGTAATGTTACCACACATCAACGATTGTGTATCTGAATTAGAAGAATAAAAATAATTAGCTATCACTCCCTGGTATTTCAACACAGCTTTCCATTCCTCTTCATTTAGACTCACATAAAATCCGTTTCTACTTCCAATAAGAATTCTTGGTGAAAAATCACTTAAACTTATTCCAGCTATGAACTTGGACGAAGAATTATTTAAATAATACACTTTAGAATTTAGAAGTTTTTCACTAATTTTTATACATGAATCGTCTTTCTTAAACACATTATTAGTATTAGTGCTATACTCATTTACTTTACTGAAATTAGTATACATGTTTATTGTTAAGTGTGATCTGGTAAACTGAACTGTTTCGAGAGAGTCTTTGATGATATAATATGATCCCCACCAGTTATCATCCCCACTCTTTTATCAGAAATTTTAAGGTTGTTCGTTTTAATTGTATTATCATTATTCTGTTTTGAATTTATAATACATAAGTCCTAACGCTGTTATGAGAGAAAGTAAACCTACTGTTAATACTACATTAATAATATAAGATATATAACACTTGGAATTTTCTTGCTCGTTAAAAAGGGTGTTGTTTAAACATGTAAGATTTGTTGATTTTATAGGGTTTTCTCCATGTATCAATTCGGAACATTCATCATTTTTACGTTGGATGATCCAATTGGTGTCATAAATGGTATTGTTTACATAGTAATATAAAATTTTGAAGAAATTGCTATTAATGTTCATCTGCTGCATTTTAAAGGAAAATGCTTGGCTGCTATTATTAATTTTTTCAATTCTCATATGATAACATGATTGCGGTAATTCATAATCCGATGTATTTTTGAAACAAACTAAACTATGTGTCACTTTATATGGAATATGCACATATAAAGTATTTCTTGTAATGTAATATAACAAAATATATGGGGTAAGAGACATGATTAAAATACCTTAAAATTTTAATTCTATAGTCTAATAAACAAGAAGAGACAACTCTATTACAGTATCATCGACTGAATGATGACATTTACAATAATTCAAATTATAAATAGCAAAAAAAGGGATAATGAAATTTAAAACATAACAATTACAATATTTTGGATGCCATGATGACATTCGCAACAGTCAAAATTATAAACGAGAAAAAGAAAATGTTTGTATTAAATTTTGTCATAACAACATCTTGGTCTTCACATTTCTTCATCTTACAAAGCCACAAACATTCAGCTAAGTCACACTTGTTGTGAATCGTCAATCGTCCATTCAAAAATTTCAGCACCACAGTAAAAACATTTGCAAATATCAGCAATTAACAAATAATAAAAACCTGCACGAGCTAAAACTTCGGGCCTTAATTTACCCTTCCATTTATTAAATGTTGAAAGTCTTTTTTCATAACTTCTATATGAAATATTATCAATTTCTTTATCACAACTTTCTAAACACATGCTTTGGTAGTTAGGCTACCTTTAAGTAATACAAAGCTTTTTCCTATCTTAAATACAATCCAACAACCTTGAAAAATCGGTTTAGAAGAGAGGGAACATTGTTTTATAATAATTCTTTATGCTCATCTGCCCACTGATAAAAAGGAATATCATGATGACCCCATGAAAGGGTATCAAAGCTGTCCGGAATTTTATATCTTTTGTCGTCTGAAGAAGTTAGAGCTAATTTATTCACCAATTCAGTAAACATATTATGTAAACGAGATCGAAAGGTATACATAGTGCAAAACGTTTTTGAATTATTTTCAACTACATCTTTGTAATGAATATATGTTAACTGATTTTTGATACTACTTTTTTTAACCCCTTTTGCTCTTTTAAGCAAACCACTTTCTGTTTTAATGCAATATGCTTTCGCTCCGGTTCCATAAAAACTTTCAATAGGTTCACCAGCATATTCATCTTTAAATTTTCCAACCACAGATTTAGTAATTGGCATATTATGACAATTGCCGATTTGATAATTTGAAGTATCAAATCTATCTATATTACACTTTATGTCATCATAAACATTTTCGGTTGAATTTCTAAAATGAAGTCTGTATCAGTATACAAGAGTTTAACTTTTTCACCGTATGAGGGTTTAAGAAAATTGTAAAAAAAATCATACATTAAAGATTTTGATATATCCAATATGGAAAATCCCACATAAATAGGTTTATTATTTCAACTAAAACTTTTTGCATTTGAACCGCAACTAAATTTTCTGAAAATATGGTTAAGTCTTTGAAGTAAGCTTTTGCAATAAGATTTTCTGCGCCATCTTTTCTACTGTTTTTTGCCCATTCAGTAACCAACCTAATATCAGTCCTTTTGTCAACATTTTCCATTGTTTTTCCATAAATGCTATTATTCGCTACTTTATATGTACTTTTTTCAAATTTGTTTTTAGATTCGTTTCTTAACTTGGTGTTTAAATCAATATATTTTTTTAGCCATGGTGATTGATTAAACTTTAAAACTCTATATATTTTTACTATCTCTATTCCATTTTCAATGCATTGTTTCAATAAAGAATAATGAAGAACATATTTTTCCTTATTATTTTAATTTGTAATTAACTTTGACCATTTTGAATTAGGAGGTTTGTAATTTTCAGGACAGAATGGAAATTCATTATGTTGATCATGTAATATATATATTTGGATATTTTAAATCAACTTCAAATACATATCCTGATTCTGCAGTGTCAGAAATATTCATTATGTTTAAATTTTCAATTTCATCGTTTTTTAACCAAATGAAATTATTTGTTGGAAGATATTGTGACATTGCATAACCGTATAAGTTTGTTGCATCAAGATACAAAATATATTTGCTTGGTTCTGATGGATCATAATTTGAAAGAAATATATTATTTGCTTCAGATTTTCTACTTATACAGGTACTGACTCCTCCACGAACATTACTTTTAAAAAAATGTAACATATCAGGATCGGTTAACAATTCTAATTCTACCCCAGTGTAACGTAAACATGCATCAAAACTTAAACCGGGAAAAGTGTAATAATGAGCAGGATCTAATTTATAAGTGTTAATACATGTTTTTCTAAAATTTTCGAAAACATCTGCAAGGAGTAACACATCAGATTTTAAATAAATGTCAGAATATTCGCCAATCGAATTGCATTGAAAGAAATTAAATACAATGTTGGCTCTCTCATACTCTCTTTCGGAAATATGTTCATATGTTAGATGATTATAAAAGTTTTCCTTATCAGGCAAATTTACCTCATCTAGTTTCGAGCAGTTGTCGATATATTTATATGGAAAAACTCCTTTTTGACGAATATATTTAAATTGTTCTTTGTCATTAAAGTATTTTGATACTTCTTTACATTGAAGATCATCAAGCGTTTCAGATAGATTTGCCAAATAATATGGTAAAAATTGAAATGAATCTATAAATCTAATATGAAAATATTTTTTTTAAGGTATTTGATTTTTTATCGAAATAGGATCCAACTTCAATATGTTTTTCAAATGAAATATATTTTTCTTTATTTCGAGCTATTACAGATAATTGTTCATTATTTTGACATGTATTCTTAATAAACAAATGGGAATCATAATTCCTCAAATTATGTAATATTACAGGAATAAAATTTGGTTGTTTGTAATTTAAATTACTGATGGAATGTGCAGGACCTCTATATTTTCCAGTGATATGACAATGATCAGCAACTTTATCATTATCAATACATTTGTCACAAATATGACACTCATTAGTGTAGTTCAAATGTATTTTATCTAATTCAGATAATTTATTAATTTGTTTATGAACTTTAAGATATTTGCTGTATAAATTACAAATATCTCTCTCTAAAAAAATTATACATATTTGGGCACTGTTAGGTCCTCTATATAGTTCAAATTTGGAAAAACTATCATCAAAGGAACATTTAATATAATAAGCAAATGAATATGGAAGGTGTTCACATTTTTTAATTGTGTATGATGCAGAATTATCTAATTCGACTTCCATGTCTGAATTATTATCATCTTTATTTAATAGAGGCTTAAGAATACATTCGTAGTCAGCATATACAACGAAAGGAACTTCCATCTGTTTTTGAATGTTAATAAATTTAAGAATATTTCCGGGAGAATTATTTCCAAATTTATCGGCTTTGATTTCTGTTGATGGTAAATTAATTCTAACAAAATCACAATCAAAATTGTTGTGTCTAACTAAGTATTCTTTAGTGCCAAAATATTGTAAACAACCATCACAAAGATGTATTTTGCCATTATGATTAGAAACTTGCTTTGAAATTAATTTAGACAAATCGGAAATGTAAGAGTAATGAAAATTTCCATCATCATCACTAAATAATAACAAGTTCACATGAACTAATTTCTTATTTTTTGTATAGTGGAGGGGACCAATTATTTGATATTCAAATTTAAAATCTTTTTCAAATTGTTCGAGGCCATACACATTAATTGAAATTTCATTTTGTGATTCAAATTTTGGAATGTCTTTTAAAGTAACTGGAAAGTTTATATCTGTTACGTTCAACAGTGTTGTGAAATGTGGGTATGATGTAACTTCACAGGCCAGTCCTGTAGGAGGATGAATTGCTGCAACAATGGACCACGCGAAGCAGCAGTTATCGTTGTTCCTAGGATTTATAACTGCATGCTTCATCCTTATTTCTTCAGGTAATGAAATGTGTGCTGACGCGCGAAGGGGATTATATTTGTTGATGTTCACTTCCAAATGCAGAATTTTCACTAGTATCCATCCTGAAAAGAATAAAAAATAAAATAAATACAATTTTAAAAATTAATATTTTCAAAATGGTACAATTATTTTAAAATATTTTCAGTCTCAAATACATAATTTGAATTCTGAAAAATTATTTTAAAATGATTTTTTTTTAAATTGGCCATATTTTTAGAATATTTTCAACAACAGAAAATAATTTACCTGAATCACGTTCTGCTAGTTCATCAGATTTTCGGTCTATGGTTTGCAACATGTCTTCCAAGATCAATGAGAGTGTTGTGCTGCTACATATAATATGGAATGGTGTGTTAAACGATTTTACTTCATACTCCTCATTGGTCGGATTGAAATATAACCCAAACAATTCCAAATTTAATTTTAGCGTTGTTAGCCTTTTTAATTCGGCTTCTATTACAGTTACAATTTTATTCAAAATTGTATTAAAAAAACTTTTAATGTTGACTTCAAATTGATCTGCCGAAATCCTATACGATATTATTCGTTTTTGAAACGCAGATTTAATAATTTGGATTCCATCTTTACTTCTGATTATCGCATTGTCTTTGTGGCTGTTTGTTCGCAAATAACTTGCCCACATATTTAGCTTCACAGTTTTTCTACATTCCTTGCAATACTTGTCATCTGAAAAAAAACGAAATAGATGTTAGTTTAAAAGCACTAAAAATTAGAACGAAGAAAATTACAGTTTACACATTTAAACCACGAAAATAAAAATTAAATAGCACATATCAAAAAAATCTTACCATTGGTAGAAGTGGATGCCATTTCTGTTGTCTTTCCACAAACTTGTCGAATGTGACGCATAAGATTATCTTTGCGGTTGAAGTTTCGTTTACATATAAAACATTGGAATTGCATTTTGAAAATCTTAAAAATAAAAATGTCTCTTCTTGTGAAGCTGCTTTTACATTCGGCTGGGAAATGATGAAAAGGTTTGAAACTCATTGTTTTAAATAAAGGGATTTTGGGAAGGTTTGGATTGTTATCGATGGAATTTACCAACTCCTCAAAATTGTAATCCAATGCTGTCTTTACATTCAACAGGTGAAATAATGAACATTGTTAAAATTCATTGCTTTAAATTAAAGCAATTAAGGGATTGGATGGATGGTTAAGGGATGGCATTTACCAACTCATCAAAACTGTTTTTTATTCGACTCCACTTCTCCTGATCTTCTTTATTAAAATATTTCACTGAATCTAAAGAATAGCCCAAAGTTTTTAGTTTTGAAATAATTTTTTTGTTTTTTGAATTAAATTTCTTTTGTAAAATAAACGATTTATTTTTTACATTAAAAAATGTTTTGTCTGTTTTAGAAAATGTATTATTTGTCTGTGTTTGTTTCGTTTGTTGCATCTGTGTTGCGAGGCCATATGGTTTATTTTGAATTTAAAAAAATGTATCGTCTGTTTGAAAAACTATCGTCTGCGTATCTTGTTCCGTCTGCGTCTCTTTTGTATTGTTAAATTGTTCTGTTTGGGTTTGTTTACAGTTATTACAATTTTGAATAGAAGGAGGTGGAGAATTCATACTATTCCATGAAATGTCGCTAAACTGATCATTTCGTAACATAAAATTTTGAACTGGAATGAATTTATCAGTATTTTCAGAGTTATCAATAGAAAATTTAAAATTATTTGCTACAATATTTGTTAGTGACGAAGTAGAAGCTTGAAGTGGACTTTTCTGTTGGTCATAACTTACAAAATCGTTATCGTTAGAGCCATTAGGACTATTTTGCCCGCAGGAAACTAATAAATTACTTAAGGTAGATTTTGAAGAGAAATAGTTTGATTGGTTATTTAATAAGAGAGATTTGAGAATGGTAGAACTTTTTACTGCGGGACTTTCTTGACTACAAGGTATCATATCATCATCATCACTAAATCTATTGTCTGATATGTTTAAATTAGTATTTTCAATGTTATTTGATTGTTCGTCGATTCGCGAACAAGAAGGTCCTGCTAAAGTTGGATCAAACGATCTTTTTAGTGGCAGTTCCACATTATCAGATGGAATTCCTAATAAATCTTTAAATGTTGTCAAATCATCTAAAACTTGTGATGGAATTTCACTCTCACTATTTTTTCCCCAGTTTAAATTATTTTCCACCACAATATTGTTATATTCAAATGAATTTAAATTAAAATTATTATCCAAAGGTGTGATTTCAATATTTTCTTCTAAATTTAGATCAAAATTATTATTTTCCAAAGCTATCGTTTCAATATTTTCTCCTTAATTTAAATCAAAATCATTATTATCTAAAGCTGTGATTTCAATATTTTCTTCTAAATTTAGATCAGAATTATTATTTTCCAATGCTGTCGTTTCAACATTTTCTTCTAAAGCAACATTGTCTGCAGTTAAATCTAGCAAAATTTCATTGGAATTATTATAATGTGTGCTACTCTGTTGATTTAATACCCTTTTAGAAATGTTATTTTTAACAATACCTTTTACCATTT
>MU182169.1:66353-127512 GCA_016904865.1 Pissodes strobi | reverse complement strand
ATAGGTTCTCAACAAAATAAGCGCAAAAACTTTCTACGCAGTCATATCTCAAATTAATTTTTTTTTGTTTTGTGTGATTTGAACTTGACGTTTCGGTAGAAATTCCGTGCCTTTTTCAAAACTCTAAAAATTACAAACAAGTACAGAATAACGAATAATAGTCTCTATCCAAAGATATATCTCCAAAAAGAACTTGCCCTAAAACATAATAACCTCAAAAGGACGACAAAACACATACACTTGCATAAAAAGATAGGTCTGCAACTTTTCTTCGATTTTCAAGGCTATCAACGTATTTAGTTATCTCTGGGTCATCCACCAGACGGATTACTCTCCTATCTATGGTGTCCAATATCTTGAGCAAGTGTTTCTATACCGAGCTCCTCACAGTTTTGTGCTGCTGCCTTGGCGATCTTGATGACATGATTATGCCAAGAAATGTTACTCACTACGGTGACGCCCAGTACATATGAAGCCAGAGTCAGTGTTTGTCCTGTTACTGATAAGTCAGGTCTTGCGGTCTTTGCTTTTTTGAAAAGAAAACTGCTTGAGTCTTTCCTGCGTTAAGCTGGAGATTGTTTTCCTCACCCCATTCCACTATGGCGTTTATATCCTCATTGAGAGCAGCAATCTGATTTTCTCGCTCGCAGTGGGAACGAGCAGCGGTCATCGTAGTCCGCGACATTAATGGGGATATAAGAGCGCTGTCGTCTGCAAAGCTGTAAACAGAATTGTTAGTTCTGTTTAAAAGATCGTTGATATAGAGCAGGAACAGTGTGGGAGATAATATACACTTTTGATACGGTATTGATTTTAAATTCCTCCGAGAGTTGTCCGTCAATACCAACTCTGATGAATTGATACCTTAAGAAATTGGAAAGCCCTAGAAGCAGGGCTGGTGGTAGTCCATATGCTGTCAATTTGATTAACAATCCGTCATGCCACACCTTATCAAATGCATTTCTAGCATTGACCGCTCTTGAGCAGTTTGTCCCAAACCATGGCCACCGAACATTACCAATACGATAAGAAGGTTCATTCTCTGCGGCGGCACGTCAACGGTGTGCCTCCTGCCCCGCGCGAAAACTAAGAGGTTATTGGCAGGCGACCTTTGGCACGGCGGCGCACACTGGTCGAATTTCTAGGAAAGCTGGCCATAATAAGGATTACCAGAAATAAGACATAAATGATATTAAGTATTACACATTTAAAATATCGTGTATTAGACAAAGATGCTATATTGTTGAATTTTTGGATCAACTATATTTATACTATAGACAGAAACGCGTTGATGAGGGCCTGCAATTTTGCCATTCAAGTGTTTCAGCGATTGCTATTTTTAAAAACTGATCTAATAGTCACCAAAGTAGTAAAAAATTTAGAAGCATGTTGTTCAAAAACACTTGCTTATAATATGACTGTCCCGAGGTATCACCAACGCCATATTTATAAATTAAAACTAAATTATAAATTTTTATCTGCTGATTCAACCAAAGTATTTATTACGTCTTTTTGTAATAACATCAGTCTCGCATCAACAATAATGATTCTACCGAAGTTTCAGCTTCAGTTTCACTTACTACATTATAATGGGATGAGAGATGGGCAAAATAATTGATTATTCAACTAACTTTTACGAAATTATCGATTAATCGACTAATCGATTAATATTTCAGATAATATCGATTATATCTCGATTATATTGGTTAATCGATTGATCGATTATTTTGAGTAGGTAATCGATTATTTCGACGATAGATTATATGGATTATTTTGCTTAATCGATGATATCGATTAATCGATTATTTCGATTAATCGGATATTTCGATTAATCGATTAAGCGATTATATCGATTAATCGATAATAACCGATTATTACAAATAATCGAGCATCGACTATTACTTTTAATAATCGCCCAGCCCTAATTGAGATAACATTTTTTTGGCCTCCAAAACTTTGTCTTACGAAGGATATAAGTTGCAATTTTATTATCCCACTTGCGTTTTGATAATTTTATACTGATGCTTAGACAAATTGAATACAAATATTAGAGCTAATATTTCATCAGCATTTAACTCTAAATGTAAATTATCTTGATTGTTTTTGTTTTCTAAAATTTGGACTAGCTCGGGTTCGTTACTACTGAGAACTTTCGATGCAGAAAAGTTACTACTGTAGCTCATTTAAGCGGCATAAGTTAACTCCTGTGATGTTGAATTTTCTCGAAGTGGTTTTGTTCTCCGTCTTTTGGACCGGTCACTTCTCACTGAACGCTACTGTTTTGCGTCCTTTTACAATATATATATTTTTTTTAATTTTACAACAGTTGTAAGCTATTTTTTTTTCTAAAAACCTATTTTTAATCCTACTTGATTGATTTCACTTGGAAACATATTTATAGTAAAAAGTATTGCAAGCCGACCTAAACTCGTTGGGAAAGTCTTGATATCCTGTTCAGATATTTTTAATTTAAATTTAAGAAATTTTGCATTATTACTTTGGTCAGGTTTAAAGTATTTCAAACAATTGCTTATACTTTATAGTTAAATAACTTCGATCTGAAGCAAAGAAATAAAAAATAATTAAAGATTTATTGTTTTATGACTAGAACAAGTTTTTTTCATAAATAAGAAATAATTTCCTTAATCATTAAAATTAAAAATCACAGTCATCACAATCATTAAAATAAAAAACCACCGTAATCTGCTGGACTATCGTGTTAAAAGGAGAAAAAAATATTTTTTTAGTAAGTTAGGTAATATTTCGGAAATTTTTGCGAATTTATGCAATTATAAAATTAGTATTTTAATAAATATACTGCAAAAATATTGTGCGAATCCTTTAACCAAATTTAAAATATACATACGAGAATATGGTGAAATCATTACAAAAAAAATGTTAGTAGATTACGAACTTGTAATTGTGATTTGATGAATCTATCAATCTTTTACCAGCGCTATGCATAGCAGAAAAATTAAAATCTTTTAAATATTAGGTATTACATACCTTGTGTTATATTGTTATCAATAACTAATTAAAAACGTGAATAGATTTTTGAAACAGCCAGTTGAATACAAACTTTATCAAAATATTTATTTGGTGAAAATAATAACGCTAATAAAAAACATAACGCAAGTTTGACAGGACGCTTCAAACAATTCAAAGATATCAATTGTTTTTTCCAAAGCCAACTAGAGTACTAGGATGTTATAAATGATTTTGTCATAAATTTTATTAAAAATACCGCTAACGAAAATATCGTTTCTGGTCGGATTTTATTGAAATTCAACCTGTGTGCGGCGAATGTCCGTCAATCGTTGCCAAACAATGAAGCAAAACACTACGATTCCTTTGTAGCGCGCGCTGAACACACACATCAAAGCTGCCGCAGCTGAGTGAACCTTCTTATCGTATAGTTAATGTTCGGTGTCATGTCGGTACTGTTTGAGATACGTTTCATAGAAGAGGGGGTGAAAGCTTCCATACCAACTAGGATAACTTGAGTTATCTCATCAGCATATTCAGGGCTGTTTTGATTCCTAAAGCAGACATCTTTCTAAGGAAAAGAAAGATAAGACTCGCGAATATCGCGCCCCTTTGCAGAATTGTAGTGTCAAACCTTTCGGTGTACCTGTGGCTCCTGTACCTTGATAGCAAGCTCACAGGTTGCGAAGATAAGATTGTGGTCTGATGAGCCCAACGGAGGTTGGACAGTTACGGTATAGAGGTCAGGATTAGTTAAGAATAGATCCAGAATGCTAAGAAATTATTTTTGTCAACCAGCTGAGTAAGTCCGTGACTTATAGAACAAGTCTAGGCTTCTCGTCCTTTATCATCGTTTTTGTTGGAGTGTTTCAACCGATTCAACCTGTCGATGTTATGTACGTTGAAGTCTCCTACTATTATAATTTCTGCCGTTGGATAGTTGATCTGCAGAAAATCAATTTGATTACCAATATTTAAGAATGAATGTTATAGACACTTTGAAAACAATTAATTTTTATCTTTTTTTAAGTTAGGATTCGTAGCATATATTTTTTTGATATTTCAGAGTTGAGACTATTTAATTGTATTGTCACTCTTAAATAAAAAAAATATTAGTAATTATCTCTTATTTTTAAAATATTTTATATTATTATTACTATTATTATTATTATTATTATTATTATTATTATTATTATTATTATTATCTAATTTGTTAAGATATTCCTTTCCATAAAAAAGTCGTAATAAATCTTAAAATCAATGTAATTTTAAACAACCGGATTAGTGAACTTATCCACTTTCACTCAATCTTTTTTTTAGGTCCGTATTTGTTTCTCATTGACAATTCACATCTCTGGTCACTCTATCTTCAAGGGAACTTCACTACTTCCGTCGGCCTATCGATTATCGATAATCCGAAATCGCGACTGATCAAACCCGAGGGGTGTAATCAAAACAATCAGCAACACAGACCATTATGCACGCTCAGCCAGCCGGCACTTGTCCATGCTGATTTATTCATAAAGCGCCTTATTTTTTATTCCGCGGGTAACTGTTTATGTCCCATTATTTATACCGGGTAATATTCAAAGTCATTACGCTGACCATTTATAACTATTGTTTTCTAGGTGCCCCTAATTTATTATTGAAGGAAAACAATATATTTTTTTTACGTACGAGTTATATTTACCATAGCGGTACGTGCGATCATCAAAGGTACAAAGGATTTTGTGCTTAAAAATCGGTTTTAGGCATACATTACAGTAATAATGTACATTTCTACATAGAGACATAGGCTAGCCCATAAGAATTAATATTGAAGCGTGAGTGTGGTGGTAGAGAAAGCGTAGTTTTTTTCCACTCCCCCCAATTTTATTTCGGAAGAAGATTCTGCTGTCTCGCAAGAATATTTGATCCTCCGTGCGCGTGGTATAAGATGTAATAGTTTTAAATGTAATTTAATCTTTTGAGAATATTTTTGTTCTCACTTTCTCCCAATTCTACTTAGCAAAAATAATCTGCTGATGAAGGATGAAGAATTCTTCCTGACCTATGTATGTGCTAGATGATTTTAGAATATTTACAAAATCAATCCGAATATTTTAATACTTTGTAACCTGCTTTAAGCGTTGTGCGCTAATTATGTAACACGATTGTCAATTGTTCAACAGGCGGTCCATATGCCAGGTTTTTATTTTATTTAAAGGTCTGGGTCTATGCGTTGCCAGTTAGGTGAAGGAGCTACTAAAATTTAAACCAGGAATCTATCAACGATCACATTGAAATCAGGGCAGTTAAATTTAGAAACATACACTGGACAAGAATATTATAAAAGTTTATAAATCAAAGATATTTAGTAAGGAAAGGTACGTTCGACCCTAATTTACCAAAATAAACATCGGAATCCCAATTAAATCATTTATTTAAATATTAAAAACATTCACAAATACTCCAAAGACAATTAATTTCAAGGTATGATATCGCCCATAAACTAATGAGAAGATTCTCTTATAATGTATTTCATCTATACCTATTATCAAAATATTAAATCAAAGTGCCTTGAATGTAATAAAGTATATATCGGTCAAACTCAAAGACCAATTTTAGGGAGAATTTCATCTCACAAAAGCGACTATAGTCTGCATCCTGAACGCTGTGCCTTGGCTGAGCATGCATGTTTATAGTTGCTAAAGATGATATTTCTATGGGAGTTAAATATTTTTTTGCTTAAATAATGCATTTTCTGCATTTTCTTTAAATATACTTTTCAAATGTGGTGTTTCTAATATAAAAAAAATAATCATAAAAATCCAGTCTCCATAAAGTCGTCCGGACCCAATTATCGTTTTATAATATCGCACATTCCATAACAACAGAACCAGTTCCGAATATTTTACAAAAATAATGGGTTTAATGAAACCAGTATCACAAAATGTCGCCACGATATTTTAAAACGAATTGCTTCTCTCATAAGAAAGCCCTGGAAGAAAGACAGAGAACTGATCAAACTGTGCAGCTAGCATCAACTGAAAACCAAGATTTTGCATTTATGCTTGAGGCTCAACAGAGCATAAATTCTCGTATCTCAGACCAAATCCTAGACTGTTCTGACCTACCTACATACTCTACTGACCCAGATGAAAATACCTGTAGGGAAAAACAGAGAATTTATAACTGAAAGTTACAAGCAACTTGGGAGTTCAAGGAAATCTAGAAGATGTTCTTTACTGTCCAGATGTCCCATATAATTTACTATCGGTACCGGTACTACGGTGCGGAAAGTGACACTTTTCCGCACGAGCCGGCAGTTGCACGAACGACACGAAGCGCAGTTCGGGCAAGTCGTCAAGGGCGGAAAAGACACTTTCCGCACGGATTTTTACTCCATTTTTCTTGTTGGGGACTCAACCCGTGGACACACTGCAGTTCTTAGATAAACGTCAATTAGGTTTGAGGTAAATAATAATATACTGTAATTACAAAAATTATTGAGCTTCTTGAGTATTTCACCTTATTGAGTGTTTTAGATAAGATATTCATTAATTTAACAAATCGTGCGGAAAAGTTACCTTTCTGTAGTAGTTCTGAAAAGTAACTTTTCAGCATGTTTTTTTTTATAGAATTATAAACTGTAAACAGATAAATATTACAAAAAAATCTTTTATTTTTGACTAGGAGAATACAGAACTGAGAACAAATTAAACATATTATTAAAGTTAAACGTGTATTTCATAAATGCTTTATATAAACGTTTCTAGTATAACAAAAAATAAATTAACGATAAATATTAAAATTAAACGTAGAGCAACTGGGTATTACATTTTCCATTGTACTTTCTGGCAAAACTGGATCCATGGGTATTCTCGAGGACGTTTTTAAGATATTCTCGGCAATTTTGCTTTTATTCTTTAGGGAATCTTCAATATAGGATTCGGCTACACTGGTTGACTTCCATCCTCCATGCCTTTTAATATTAGTGATATTGGTTCCAGAATTTGCCAACAAGGTTGCTGAGGATCTTCGAAAAGGGTGGCCCGTGTACATTTCTGGATTTTCAAGTTCAGGTACCCAGCAATGTTAAGAGGTATTTTACCAAATGTATTGATACCAACGCTGTGATTAGTGCATTTTCCGTTTCTATAAAATAGAAAAAAGCGTTTGTTTGTGGCGTTCAGATGTCGCGCAGCCACGTACTTTCTGTACAGTTTTATGTAGCTAGGTTTGTCCTTATCTGGGTCACAAACTACAAATTTTCTCGGTTTATTGGTTTTGGTAGATGGTATGGTGATTACCAGAATGTCTTTTTAATCTGCATATCTTCGGTCGTCATCTTCATCAACTCCTCAGGTCGACAAGCACCTGCTATACCAAAAATTGTAGTTATTTTCATCATGAGACAGACGTTGTCTGGAGCATTAAAATAGTTATTTGTGTATTTAGAGCGAAAAGTAACGGATTGCCGCTTGAGAAAGAATCTTTCGAAAACGGCAATTTTACTTTGCGCTCGAAAAACACACAGAACTTTTTCTACAGCCGCATTTTTTTAAATTAAATCCACATTTCTCTCTATACTTATTCTGAAATTTGCTAATGGCTGTCAGTTTTGACATATTATATTCGGGCTTCAGGCATATTTAGAATAGGATTGCCAGCAACAAACTGTAACAAACGCACGACTGTCATTTATTTATTTTCGGTTTCCATGACCATTCATAGCAAACTCGACTGAAAAAGTGAGATTTTTCTTTTCCATGTTCGCGTTAGAGGGCAAAATAAGAATCCACGGCATTCGTCGATTTTGCGATTTCATTTCAATTTAGTAATTAGTTATTTTGCGCGCGGCTGTAGAAAAATAAAATTTTCTACATCATGTTGTTCCAAAATTTTGGATTTTTTTGGTTTGTAGTTATCGTTGACTATCTTTAAATAGGATGTGAGTTTATGATATTTGCTTATGTCAACGTCCTTCTCAACTTTTACGATTAATTTTAGCATTGAATATTTCGACCATAGCGTTGATGGGGTATATGTACTTGATAATATATGAAAATATGCTAGCAATACCTCTTCCTTTACTGTGGATAATTGATGTGTAAACATCTTACGCGGCGGTATGAGGGTAAATCTCGGCAAATGCGACGGAAATGGAGGGATGGAAATGTGGGGACGAAATGTGTAAACCGATTCTAGCCGCTAGGCGGTATTATTATACAAGTTTGCCACTTAAAATCCTTTTAAACGGATTTTAGACAGTAAAAAAGCATATTTTAAATTAAACGAACAGTCATAAGTATTATTTTAATTATATTATATTCGCACTGTATTTGGATCCATAGCACAGTGGACGATTGAATTTAAAATTAATTTTCGCTACAAAATCCACGACAAATTCGCCTGTGCCACGGCTACCGTCTTAAAAAAGTCCGGATTTTTATACAATTTTGCCATTTAAAATCGTTTTTAAACGGATTTTAGACGATAAAAAGCATATTATTATTTTAAATTAAACGAACTGTCAAAAGTATTATTCAGATGCCCAGACGTTTAAGTCAGCTCTCTTCTACAATTTTAAATAGTTTCTTATTGACTTTCCTAAATCAAAGGATGTCGGCCCAGATCTAGGTAAATAAGCTGTGTCCATATGTTGTTGTTATTCTTGGTTGCATTAGATTTTCGTGTCGAATTTGTCTAGTGAATTAATCCACTCCGAAGCTTCCAGTAATTAAGTATTATTAAAGAATCCAAACTAATATCAAGGATTTTTGAGATAAATGGCGCCGAATGATATTATTTTTCTTCCAGGAGTCATAAACGGCACATGCTTGGACGTGGTGCTTTGCTCACCCAAACTACTGTGGACTTTTAGTCTATATGGAATTTATTTCCAGTCTCGTACACCGGTTCGCCATTCATTGTCTTGCAACGAAAACAATCAACAAGGTTCACAATAGGCAGCATCTAAAATATTTGAATAATGAAGCCAAAATCGTGGAACTGGACAATATGAACTTTGTGAATAATACAGTTTTGACGAAAATCTCCTGTACTGCTGCCTTGGATCATTGGCAAAGCTTTACTATAAACTTAAAGAAGGCTTGTCAATTATTAGATGGGTCTAACGATATTTCATCTTCATCCAAGTTTGTAGTTTAAGCACACACAAAAGCTAGTGCGTCTGTGCTGATGTCATTATTTTCTTAGTTGCGCCGCTTTGATATTCTTTTGCGGTTACTCATTTTTAAAACGTATAAAAGATTATCGGCTCAAAAAATATAACTTACTATACGATGATGGTAAGGTAATACTTTTGGGTTTATTTGGGTGTCAACAAAACAGAATTCCCAAGAAGTCAAAATAAAAGCCGCTGGCGCTCGCTGCGAGTCAAAATCGGGAACCTAATACGATCCTTTACCTCCCTACGGTACTATGCTACATTAGCTGCTTCTGATTGGTGGGTTAACTTCACGTTAGAGTACTGTTAACTATTCCCGCGTGGCCCTCCGCTCGCTTCGCTCGCTCCGGAACGCAACCAAACAAAATTAACCCAAATTTACAAAAGAAACAAACATAAGCTTAAAAAAAAATTAAAGAAGACATGTCTTGCACCCGACGAGAACTGAACAACACTGAATCTGGACCACTAGAACTAGTGAAATAAACTGACTGGACCGTAGATAAAGTGAAAGTGACGTTATTCCGCCAATCAGAAGCGGCTAATATAACATAATGCCGTGTGACTGTAAAGGATCTTAAAATGTTCGGACTGTTCCTAATCGGCGAAAGCCGACTGTTGTCTCGAGGCTGTCGTTGCCAAACTTTTCATTAGGTATTAAATTATGCATAACATAATAAAAAATATTTTTCGCTTGACAGAACAGTGTACCTAGATTCAGTTGAAAAACCTACATTATTAAGAACGGCTTCAAATATTTGCATTTTTTTGAAGAATATAAGTGTACGAGTGGGCCCCGTAAGCTTGGGAGGGCCCAACGCATTGCGCTTACTTGTCTTATGGTAGTTACGCCACTGCACCAGTTAGACTCTGCAATGATGCTCAAGCGGCATAAATTAGAACTTTAGAAACCAAAAAGATATCGCACGACGCGATGACTCAGGAGAGATCAACCTATAGTATCGAATATTTTAAAAAGCTATCCTATCAAGAGACTGAAAATTTCGTACAAAGACCCGATCAAAGTTGCAAGAGGTGTACAACAGCAATTAATGACCAATTTTTGATACTCAATTCTGTACTAAATGACACATTGACATCGACGCATCTCAAAATTGAGCTACTAAATGTGAGACAAATTAATGTGAGTTCAAAAACAGTGAGATGAAGATAAAAAGGAGCAGGTTTAAGGCCAGGGCGGCCTGCCAAAATTCTATGTCTTCTCCAAAATCACAAAACTCGACGATTAGAATCTGCCAGAACACATGTGGAATATTGAAAATTGGGAAAATGTTCTCTTCACTGATGAGACTCGAATTCAATTATAGAAGCCAGATGGACGAAACCATGCACTTAAAGTTTTTGGTTCAACTGTTTATGTGGATAATAAAGCTAGTAAAATAAAATCTCAAGAAAAGTCTCTGGAAATGTATACTAATGCGATACGAACCAAATTGATATAAATTGTGAGGAAAAATTTGTTGTAGTTAGGAATGTAGTTGTGGATGAAAAATCAAGGTCAGTGTCTCGGAAAGAAAGGGGTTAACTTTCAAAATCCTTACAGTAAAAATTATTTTTCTGATGCATCAGAATCAGTGATTCAGTCTTCTAAATTTGACAGTAAAAAATCAGATGAATAATATAATGATCTAAAAAGGGCAATATACCTGATTATCTTTTATATACTTAATCATTAATAATCATTCATATGCAGTATTCCAAATTCCAAACTCTTAAAAAAAAAATAAAAATGAGAATGAATGTTTATTAAGGGAAAAGTTAGCACTAGTAAGACAACCTGGTACCCTATTAAATTTATCAAAGCCCTCGGATATCGACATTGAATGTATAAGGATACCATCCAAATAAACCATCGGATCTCTGTCCCTCAGATCAGCCAGAGCATTACAAATAGCCCGCTGAAAAACAGCTGTGCATTAGACAGTCCAAGAGGTATCCGCAAGTATTCATAATGCCTGTCAGGTGTCAAAACGCCTTTTTTTTTCTATGGAACATTCCGAAATAGGGATCTGATGGAAACCAAATACCATATACCTGTTTTATCTATCCGATCTAGCTGATCATCGATTCTGGGTAAGGAAATCGGTCTTTGATCGTGATTTTATTCAGTGCTCTAAAATCGCAGCACATTCTAGCGTTGCCGTCTTTTTTGTAAACAAGCACAATGGGACTAGCAAAAGGGCAGTTGCTTTCCCGAAAAATGTTTTCTAAAAGGTCTTTAACTATTAATTTTTCTTTCTTCCGTTCACAGTGGGCCAAGCGATAGGGCGGAAAAGTAATTACTTTATCTTCTTTCAGCTTGATTTTAAGTTCGGCAGTAGTGAAAGTGGTAGTACGAATATCCGGCAGTTGTGATTTGGCTATATGCGGCCAGCAGATGCAATAAATCATTCCTTTTTATTTTTTTTTATTTCGTAGCCACGTTACGTAATGTGCCTTTCACCGGTTGGTATTCAGCCATCTCCACCCCTCTTCCTCTTCTTAGAGGCAGGGCGACCCTCCTGCATAAATTACACGCTGCTCTAGTGTGAGGGGCCTACTTGGTAGGAATATCCAGTATCTGTACCTCTGGTGATTCCTGATTTTACAACAAATACTTTTACTTTATATACGGGAACATCAGGTTCCCCTCGGCCTGAGTACCGGCGTGGATGGGGGTTTATTCTGGCTAGGACACCCGAATCTTCCTCGGGGGTTCAATAAATCATCTACACTCTAATCACTTAGGGAAGTTTTTACAGTCTCAGTGAAAGTATTTACGGCTCCGGTTGAGCAAGTAACATTATATTTTGGGAAAACACACGAACCGTCATTGTCGGTATAAATTTGGATCCCTTTGTGTTTGAAAAGGTCACACCTTAAAATGAAATCGGCTGCAATAGCAGAGCTAAGCATTTATGTAAAAAGAGATTTCGAAAGCCGTGTCATTACATTTGATATTTAACACTGTTTTTGAAAGTTCAATCACCTATGCATTTTATGGTTACAAAAGCTGGCTCCAAGTTACAACTAAGATGTTTTAAAAATTTTTTGGAGCTACATTCAACTCCTATTTCTATTAAACAGTTGACACTTTTATCTTAAATTTGGCACAAAAATCGCTGCTCAGGCTAACACAGAAAAAAATTTCTTGACAAGAGGAAGAAAATTGCTCGCGCTTTCTACAAACACAATCATCAATTTTGTGGTCAACTTTTTTACAATCATAAGCAATCTTATTTTTATTAAAATTACCCCCAACTAGCTCAGAAGAATTGGAAAATGTATATATTTTCTATTTTTGGACAATTACGGCTTATGTGTCCAGACTCATTACAAGGAAAGCAATTTTTACGGTCTACAAATTTTTGTTCGGGATTTCTGTCAAACGGAAAAGCTCTCTTATGCTTACTAGAACTGACAAATGTTCGTTCCGAATAGTTACTTAACAGGGTTAAAAGTTCACTAATAGAATCAACTTTGTTATTAAAAGCCGCGGTTTTAACTTGGACATCAATTATATCCCAATAACAATTTCGGGCAGTTGATTTTCGTAAAGGTAGTTCAACGATTTTATTAAAGAAATCTCTTTTCAGGCATATCCACAGTAAGTTTCTGTATGGTCACTCCTAAACAAGATAGCTTTCCGGAATTTTCCGCTGGGTACATATTGCACAACTCTGGCTTAAACGTCTGCGGCTGCCACGACAAAAACTTCTTCTGTTTCTCCCTTCAATCCAGAGACCAGTGACCAGTCGCTCGTATTTCATTTAGCCAAACATATCTCCTAACTTATCCATTTCAGCAGATCACTTTGTCGCGTTTTAATGGTCTGATCGGGGATTAAATTTTCATATCGGCTCAGGAGTTGCCGCGACACTTTTATTTTGTTCTGGCATTGACTTCACCGAATTAGCGAACAGTTTAACAAGCTCCTCGATTTTAGATGAATTCAGCATTTACGAAAAATGGAAAAATATACAATGATGTTAGTAAATTTGGGGTCACGTAGCACACACTTTGTGGTACTTTTACTAGTTCTATCCCACTTCTGATGTAAGAAACGAAGCTAATATCTTTTGAAAATCAATTTATTCTGAACTTGAACTACAGAAAATTCCCGGTCGACGCTCAATACGTTCTCCGTCCGGTCTCAAAATCAAGTGTCCGAACATAAAGCTCGATGGTTAACTCTTAAAACTAATAGTCGTAAATCTAAATAATGGAGTGGGCTCTAGGAAACGCTCTAGTTGGAACCAATATCAAGGGGTTGAATTCCAAGAAGGTGGTTGCTCACATATATATCGTTGCGTACTAATGCGTACCATATGTTCGCGTATACAGTATGATGGACGCTAGAGAAATGAAGGGCATTTCATTTGCAGCGGCGTGACATATGCGCGATTATATTCCTTATTCCTTAGTAAATTGACACTATAACTGAGAGTATGTACAGTATGAAATCTTTTCAAAATAACACAAATGCTGTACTGTCCATCTACGTGTGTTAATATGATGATGATTAATATTAGAAGAATTTGACGTTAACGAAAATATTGTAGAAGACAATTCGCTGAAAATCCAATTTAAAGCAATAAACAAGTTGAAAGTGCTAACCCAATAAAAAGTATAAATCTAGTTCAAAGTGATAACCCTATTCCAAGTACTTGTCAGCAAAAGATAAATATTATCTCTGATGTTCGAATCATGCACCAAAGACCCCCTTCAACAGTGCATAATAATCAAACCGACGCGACGCCGAAATTTCTGATGGAATCATCAACAATAAAACTGCAATATTTAATTAAAAAATCGACTAATTTAGATATAAAAATTGATACTCAGATATTTGAGAAAAATGGTATTTATAATGTAAAATTACCCAAAAACGCAGACATAATAAAACGTTTATTCGTGCTTTAATGAACTTCGAAAAAAAATTCTTGTTTATTTTCATAGTAATGAATTAATTCGCATATTTAATGACCTTTGTACCAAATGCTTTAGAAATCTCGATATTTCAGGATTCAACATGACTGAATAAGGTTTCTAAAAAGATAAAAAAATTATGCTTATATAATCATCAACATTAAGGCAAAACAAATCATCGAAGCTTGCTAGACGTACACATTCTAAGGTACAATACCCCTTTCTTTATATAGAATTTTAAAAATACCGCTTTTCCAAAAACTCAGAGTAGGTACCAAAAATACCCTCATTTTACACAAAAATAATTATTTAACGACCACAATTATTGCATTAGGTTATGAGATCACGATCAGAGCAGCAGCAGAGCAAAGCGACTAAGTAATTTTAATTTTTTAATTTAGTTTGATTTCTATAGATTCTATTTCTACTTAATTACTTATTAAGTATACTCTATTCCAGTAGTGGTAAGGATTAAAGTTAAGGGCCTAAAGTAAGTTAAGGTGAGTTTAAATTGCAAATTGTGAATTTAAGTATTAATAAAAAAAAATCTGTTCGTTTTAATTACTACAGAATGCACAAGATGTCATCTTAAAAATGGACTATAAAACTGATTTATTACTGAGTATAAAACTAATGATAAAAAAACGCAAGGAGTCTCAACCAAAAAGGAACAAAAAAGATGAAATAATTTTAATGACGCTTGGTCCAAAAAATAATAATAAGCAATGATCATATTAGGCGGACTTGGTACACACTCGTCTGTCTAGGGCAGAAACCGAAAAAACCCGAGAAAAATTAAAAACGGTAATAATAATAATAATAATAATAATAATAATAATAATAATAATAATAATAATAATAATAATAATAATAATATTTAATAATAATATTTTAAATCAAAATAGGATACTAGGTATTGAGGGCGGGAATAAACTAGGTCAAACTGAGGTGTATTGGCCTGTATGTGCATTTTTACAAAATGAGATTAAATCGTGGACATGTTATCCACAGGGCTTGGAGAACCGCAATGGCAATCTTACTAGCCATCCAGACTCCATTGAGTCTGAGGGTAGTCAGCTGCATTTGTTGGTATCCGTTAGAAAAAGTAGTTGCGATATTTTGAAATATATTTGGATGTATTCAACATGGAATATCCGACTAAGAGAAAAACTACCCTCTTACACAATGCTGGTAGTGGTCTATAAGCAATTTATTATAATCTCCCAGGAGCACGTGCAAACTCCAAGATGGAGAAATTTCATCAACAAAAACAACTTGAAAGTTTTACTGAACCAAATCAAAAATACAGTCTGTTTCTTATTATAAGAGCTACGAACGTGACTAAATTAGCAAAGTAGTGTAGTTTTTGATGCCGATTATTATGCCGATGTCAAAAAAAAATTGAACATCAGAATCACGTGGTATTTACAAAAATGAAATTTTTTTAAATGGAATGACCTATAACTGTTATAGCAGTTTGAGACAGTGAAATTCTAAACAAAATTTGTCTTTAACTACAAATAGCTAAAATTAATAATAATGGAGATATTAACATTGAAAAACCGGGCATAAGACCTTTTTTACCAAGTTTGACAGCTTGTAAAATCTAAACGGCTAAAGATAGAACAAAATAATTTGCACTTTCCTATCTTGGTTTTTCATAAGCTATCGTTTGACATTAATTTTATATTTAACCAAAGGTTAAATTTTATCGGATTTTTTTAACCTCTGGTTAAATCTAAAGTTACGATACGATAGCTTATGAAAAACCAAGATAGGAAAGTGCAAACAATTTCGTTCTATCTTTAACCATTTAGATTTTACAGGCTGTCAAACTTGGTAAAAAAGGTCTTAGGCCCGGTTTTTCAATGTAAATAACTCCGTTATTATTGATCTTAGCTATTTGTAGTTAAAGACAAATTTTGTTTATAATTTCACTGTCTATTAAACCACTATAACAGTTATAGGTCTTTCCATTTAAAAAAATTTCATTTTTGTAAATACCACGTGATTCAATTTTTTTGTTTGACATTGGCATGATAATCGGCATCAAATACTGCACTACTTTGCTAATTTAGTCACGTTCGTAGCTCTTATAATAAGAAAGTTACCAATAGTGCCGACTTCATTTTGAACAGGCTGTATAACTGACGAATCACGCCATGTAAGTTTTAGCTAATAATGTGGCAGACGTTCTTCTGAATCAATGGCCGGTGTAAACTTCAGCGTCAGGCAATTTAAAAAATTGTGCGATTTTTGTGGAAATAGCTGAAAAAGTGTTCTTTTCCCCAGGCTGGTTTAAATATTTGTCCTCCTGATACCTAAAAAAAGGTTGACGGGGCCTTTTAACGAATTATCATCTTTGGATATATCTTTTAAAAATGTTCAGATGGCAGATACCGTAGTGTAGTGTTACTTTGCCACAGTTTTGGCAAGTTTTCGATAATTGTTTTTCACATTTAATGCCAATGATTACATTTAAAACTATGTATTATTTTGATGTTTCTTCTATCAGTTTCTGTGGACATAATTATTTAATGAAAAACTACTAGAAAAAAATTATTTTTTTAATCAAAAATTTTGCAAAGTCTCCTTTAAATTGGCGACACTTTGCCAATACACTAAAAATCTCTGTTTATGAATGAATACCCGTGTTATGGGCGTCTTTGCCGCTGGAATGATTTCTATAAAGCATATTTTACTATTATTTTTTAATGAAATGAAAGAAAGCACGATTTTTTTTCAATTTTTTTTATTGAAAAATACAAAAACGTTAACAACCTAATCCTAAAAGCAGTCTTTTCGTTTTATTTGTACTGTTAGAAATAATTAAAAGCTAATTAAAATTTAAAGTCTCTCACTCACTGAAAAAGGAAAATTTAACCTTACCTGTCAACTAACTTAACTATATAAGAGTAAAATAGTATATTATTTTATATGGAGGAAAAGTGATACTTTTCATGGCGCGCTCGTGTTTAACAGCCGAACGGAGTGAGGCTGGTAATAGAGAGCAAGCCATGAAAAGCAACTTTTCCTCCAAATAAAATATGCTGTTTTTTCTTCAAATGTCGACAAATTAATGCAAAAACATCTCTTTTTAATAGTATAATTATTATTAAAGATAAGTGGGTTCGCAAGGCGGCTTAGACCGGTGTCGGTTAATAGACACAGGTTGTTGCTATAGTAATGTAACATAAAGCTATTAGTGGACACTGTCAAAAATAATTATTTTTTTAAAATTGCGTCTCCGATTGCGTTTTAATTCCGTATTGATAAGCAGTTATTGAGTAAGTTCGATTAAATAATAACCAATTTGTTCCTAAATTAGTGATTTTTAGAAATGCAGTGCACAAATTGAGTGATAAATACAAATTTTAGTTTAATAAATCTTGAGTTGTTGACGCTTATTTTGTTTGTTAGTATCTACGTTGCTATGACAACACTTTTCACTCCGCCGGCGAAAAAGTGAAAAGTAAAGCTCCGGCGGAGGAAAAATTAAACTTCAAGGCCGCCTACACAGTCGAGTAATGACGGATTTACTGACGTTTGAAGAAAAAACGTTTTTCTATTTTGCGTTCAAAATGATTCCATTTCGATACGCAAAGGAGTGTCGAAAAGAACCTCTTTTCGACTCTACTTTTGTTGACTGGTTGCTATGATATTAACAAAATTGTTTAATGTCAAGGCTCACTAGCAAATATTTCGACACCGTTTTGAATGGGATTTCTAATAATACAGACGTCAAAAGTGAGAAGATGACCGCGAATAAATTAATGTTTTTCATTAACAAACGTGCAAAATAGAAAAATAGTATAAAATACAACGTTTTAAAGACATTTAGCGCACTCGCACGTTAGGAAACTCCTCGCAAGCGGTCGTTTCCTAATTTCGTGCTCATGCGAAAAAGTATGGTCTTTTAAAACTAGCATCTTAATATACTATTATAGGAAAAATAATCTTAAACTCTTAAACAAAACCTTATGTTAAAAGACAAGTGTTTAAATAGAAAAACTTAAGTAAAAAAACCTTTTAAACTGTTTGAAAGTTAAAAATTGTAATTCATCAAATCTTTTTCATTGAAGTAGTGGTGACCTCTCAATATTGAAGGCAATGATAGAACTTTGAGAATATCTTCCTCATCGACAGCGGCTACGTCATCAACTGAAGGAAATATGAAACCATCCTTTTTTTTTCGTATAAATTTTACCACTGGGCTCAAATTGATGAAATTCTATTATTTGTGCAACAAAATGTTTTATAGTTTTTTTTTGTTCTAAAATCAACAATAACAGATCTTGTGTTTTAATTTTTTTTCTTTGTGGTACATCATCGTCTGTATCATACAAAATTTCCGAAGTATTTTTCAGCATATCTATCTCTGTGGAATCCTCAACCATATCTAGCTCTGTGGAGTTATTTTTAGAATAAACTGGAAGCCCCGAAGTAGATTGAATTTGATCTAGATCTTGCAAATTTTGATCCTGGACATCTCTTTGGTTATAAATATAGGTGACTAATGGTAAATCATCACTGCCTTCGCTACCTTCTTCATATTTAACGATGTTATTATCAACTTCTTTTTGGATTTTCTCTTTTGTTTTTTTAGGTTCTTAGGCAAATTCTTGTATATTTTCATAAACGACAGATTTCCTCGGTTCCACATTCAGTATTTTCTTCTTCCCGTTATTTTCCTAGTTGTTGGTGTTCTAGATTATTTCAGGTAATGCAGAAGAGAATCGCTAATTTTGTTCCTAAGATCTGCTGTTCTCTGATTAGGCAGTCTTTTCATGACCTCATTTTTGTTTAATGGAATGATTCCAGTAGCTCTGAAGGAATTTTGAATAGTTTTTTTTTATTACGCATGCATCATAATCAACGATTATCGCACGCTGCAGCGTGCTTAAAATGATGTTTATGATGCGCTACTTTTTTAAAGGTTGCTATAGAAATATTTGATCATGTCAAATGTGACAGATTAATACGTTCGTCAATTTATCCCTTAAGTTTAATATTTAAATCATTTTTGAGATTATGATGCATTCGTAATAAAAAATAGCGTATGATATACGTGTATAAGAGGCCTTTAAAGCCCTTGCGACTTACAAAACACTCCGCTGCGCGTCGTGTTTTGAAATATGTCGCGCGTGCTTTAAAGGCCCTCTTATACACTTATATCATAATATACTATTATGGATCAGGTGTAATTGATAAGAATGTTCAAAAGGCATGGAAATGTAGACTTAGTGACTGTTTTTTCGCTGGGATTTCGCATTTTATACTCAGTCAGTAATGCTTTCCATTTTCTTTTTAACGGACCATAATAACCAACGTCGAGCGGTTGTGTTATGTGTGTGGACTGTGCCGGCAAGAAAACAAATTTAATGCTGTTTCTTTGGCAAGCAACACCTATGTTCACATTTAAATGGCAACTTAAATTGTCCCCTATCATCACCTTTGGTCCTACTTCTTTCTTCGCCCAGGGCAAGGCAATAGAGTTGATCCAGTCTTCAAAACAGAAACTGTCAAACCATCCTGACTTACTTCTGTTATACCTTGCATTATCCACTGATCGTAATTCTCTCGGTTTTGTAAACGACATAGGGTGGCAAACTTTCTCCGTTTCCTGTGATCGCGAATATAACAGCTGATGTTGCTGATTTCGACACATTCATCACCCGTTCTAGTTGTTTAGTTCCTCTTTTAAAAATCCACTTTTTGAAGCCTTGGTCATCAGACAGGTTTGTCTCGTCGTAATTCAGCACGTTTTCTGACGGGACAAATTCTAGCTGACACTTAAATTCTCGAAATATGCTTCAAGTTCCTCTTCAGTTTTTCGCGCTCGAATAACTTTTATGTTCTGACAACTTTTTTTAGTGAGCTTGTCCTTATTCCGATCTATCTAGTTGAGACACCAATCTCGTCCAGGAATGTTGTTGGGAAATTTTGGGATGACACGCCCTTCTTTGTCCAAATAACGTTTTACTAACCTGACCTCTAGGTTTGTCATCGGGCTGCCATATTCTGCAGATGCTATTAAAATATGTACTATGTGACGTTCTTCGAATTCAGTAAGTGTCATTGGATCACCAGGTTTGTTTAAATGTCTGTTGTGAATTTTATTCCACAGCGTTCTGCGAGGAATATTGTAAATATTGGAAGCTTCATGTAACTTAAACTTCTAATTCGAACCTTAGTAATAGCTTCATGAAGTTTCTCATCAGAATAATTTCTATAATTTCTGCAGCCTAGCTTTTTCTTGCAGATTCGACCCATTTCGAATTCTAGGACAAAAAATAATAAAATAATTTTATTTGGTAAAGAAACCTTTCAATGGCACAATTTTCTTTATTCTATCAAATTATCATACACTTTTAAATATTTTAAGCTGAAAACCTGAAGAAGTATTTCTGATTAAAGGCACATTCTTGCGAAAAAAAATCATTTGCATGTAATGTTATCCATATTAGCTTTACAATTCTTACTAATTCGTAAATAAAAAAGTCGGAAATTCTTACTTCATAAAAAGCACATGCACATAACCGCTTTAAAGTTAGACTGATGTCTCTATCTACCTGCAACGCCTTCAAACAGCATTTTAGGTTAGAGTTCCTACAAACTCCATTAGGTGTCCGTTACCGACTGTTCGAAACTAAATTTTTAATAATAAATTATGAATTATGGCAAAGTCACCTTGAATGGCAAAGTAACACGACTCTCCGGTACTATCTTTGTCTGCAGTGATGGTGAATCGTCTAGATAGACCATTTTTTGAATCAAGTATATTGATTATAACTAAATTTTCAATTTCCTGGAAATTCATCACACTCAGGTCGCATAATTCTTGTGAGCGGCATGCTCCAGCAATCCCGACGATCGTTACTACCTTCATTAACAAAAATTTCTATCGTCGTCTTCTCTCAAGAATGTTTCCATTTCTTCTCGCAAGAAAACTTGGGACTTTTTAGCAATTTTGAAATGTCTACGTTGTCTTAAATGGATAACGTTGTTTTCAGCACTGAGTACTCACTCACTCCACAAACTTGCAGCGTACTTGAGGGTTTTTAACTTCTCCACAACACACACCAGCATAGAATTCTCGGTAAAGCTTTCAACTCTTGTCATACGACACCAAGCCTTGAAATCCTTGTAACACCGGTCGTACCGTTTCTTCGATATCTGAGGTAACGCGCAATCTGATCTGCCTCTGCAGCTGCATCCATATCCATTTTGCCGAAGGTTAAAGCAATTTGACACTACAGAACGTTTATAAATTTCATAGCCACCAGTGAGTCGTGTCAATGCACACTTAGATTTTGTAAATTTGTCATACATACAGGGTATTTTCAGTCGTGTCAATGCACACTTACATTTTGTAAATTTGTAATACATACAGGGTATTTTAGTTGTATTGCTCAAATTAGGCAATTCGCATTCATCCCGGACTATTTTGCCAGCCCTCACAATCGCTCGGGCGTAAACTGTTTCCTCAACTAGTAAGTATCACTTGCCACCCTTGTAGTATTAATAACTATTTTACCACTGTATATATGTCATTGTCAGCTGTAGTTCTCAGCAGCTTTTGGTTTGTTTTCTTCAAGAGATGCAGTATTTTTTTTTTAATTTCCTAGGTCCCTTTTATAGGCATTAGCTTTTACCTCAACACTCGGAATGGGTCTCTGTTGGGCAGCAGTATTTTATTCAAATTACAGGAAGCATTTTTAGAGAAGAATGCAAGGATAGCGGTCTTATATGGAGACTCACGTGGTGGTGGGGTTTTTCAAATGGTGTCTTACGTAACGAACTGTGAGATATTTATTACAAACATACACAAAGGAAGATTGTACCTGAAAGCACATTTTTGATGTTAGGCTGAATAAGGGGGCCCATGACTAGTAGTTGAGAAGGATTGTAACAGCTGGCAGAATAAATTACACTGGTGTTTAAGTTTCAGTGGGAATTTGGAAGGAGCATATAATGACTAATAGAGAGATCGGATTACAGAATAGGGCGGTTGAAGAACTTGCTTCTCTGAGTTAAATAGACATATATCTCATTTGCGAAAGCTGTTAATTGCTGTGAAAATTGTGGCGACTTGTATAAAAGTTTTTCCAGAAATTTCGCTAGTTTGAAACATGCCTATATCTCGATCTGGATGAGCTCTAAGCCAAGCTGTTGTCGCTTGGTCAGAGTACACACTTAAAAGCTTCATAAGCAAAATATGCAATGGCTGAAGCTCGTGTGTGCAATGAGGTGCAAAGCAAATTATAATCACCTCATTTTCTTTAGCAGGATCAATTGGATTGATGTTCTGGTGTGTGTAGAGTGACCATCTAGTCAGAGCACTTAAAGATTGTCTTTGCTACTAAAATGGATTAAACCTTAGAACAACAGCACAAATATGTTTCTTCACATTTACCCGCTAGGATTGCAATCAGAAGTTGTTCCTGGTGCCGAGTTATTTTACAATTCTACTTTCCTACGTTTTCGAGGAAAGGTTATCATTGGTGGTATACAGCAGATCTCAACGGTAACAGTTTGTCCTCGATTAGCTGACGTCAACACCCCACTTGTTTTCTTCCCTCACGTGACACTATTTATGATCTTGTTTTTGAAACCGAAGAAACCTTTTATCGCAGTTGTAAATCCTGTCAGGCCCTAATTTATATTTATCCAATACTGAATAATCTTGTTTCCATATCTTTCAAATATTTGACTAACGCATTTTTTGAATCATTACTAAACACTGTTTCAATCGGTCCTAACGGTAAATCTAATTTCATTTCACCTTTGATCCTAATTGCCTCTCTAGCAATTGCTGTTTTTCTTTTAAAACAATATCCCATTACCCTGGAATTGATTGCCTTTTGCTCCACAAATGATTGAAATTTTGTTTGGATTGTTATAGAGCCACTTCGGGCCCGGCTCAAGGATGTAAACTGCACAAGTGCAAGTTTAGTGACCCTTATGAAATTTGTACCTAGTTTCGTCGATTCGGTGTCTATTCGGACACCGTTTTCAAGAAAAGCAAAAAACTAAAAATGAAAATGGTTAGCAAATACAATAAAACAGTAAAAAGCTCTTGCAGATTGTCAGGCTTTAAACTGAGCCGGGCCCGAAGTGGCTCTATAACAATCCAAACAAAATTTCAATCATTTGTGGAGCAAAAGGCAATCAATTCCAGGGTAAGAATGAATCCTCCACAACAATATAGAACATATTTACATTAATATCCCATTATACTGCAAAGAATATTCCTATAGCTTTTTTTTATACAAAAATATTTGGTTGGGTCCCAAATTATACCCAAATATGCGATACCTCGTATCATTTGTCATCTGGAGCAAGATGAGGTAGGTATGTATTATGAATTCTGCCCCACCTTGCCCCAAAGAACAATATATTTAAAATATTTTTCTTATCAGCGCACTTTTTAAACACTCCTTATTTACGCACAAAAAAAGGTCACTTAAATCAAAAAACGGATGACCAGTCGCAACTGCCGAACGATCTGCATCGACCTGATGTTTCGACGGAACTGATCAATGGCGTCGGGTAGTGTAATAAAGGTGATGTAATAAAGGTACATACATGCAATAGTGTTAACAAGGGTACCCCACATGAAAATTGCAACGATTGAAATTATTTGTTCTTATTCTTATTACCTAATATAAGCGCTTATCCGCTCATCTGTTTAATGTGCTAATTTTCGCTTCCATTTTGTTACCATTAGATTAGATTAGGTGAGGGAAGTTGGCGACTTGTCCTTTACCACTGCAACCTGATCAGATTTGCTGTAGCGTCTCCAAACTGTACTTAGAACACGTTCGCTAGGCCTGTCTTTTTAATTAGACTCCACAGCCTGCATCATATACCTGCTCGGTTGCGGTCTCTCAAATCTGAGCTTGCCCAGCGGACTCAGCGCTTAACAATTGCACCATACATGTTCAGAGGTCTCCTCCTCCTCTTGACAGAGCCTACATAGACTATCCTTTATTAAAACCAGTAGTGTGTTGTAGCCGGCGCCAAACGGAAGGTACGGAAGGTGCAAACTTTCTGATGCATTTATCCTTTATTATATCCAGTGTTGTCAGGTACTTGTTTCACTTGCAGTGGCATGTAAGTAACCTACTATTACTCGTACCACTTTGCGATTGTGGCTTAGAAAGTCCTAGTAAATTTGCGTTTATATGTTTTTATGAACCTTTTAGCTTGGTATTCGGAGCCACCAACTGTGGGATTGTCTTCTAGTCCAGTTCTTGACTGTTGATCTAAAAATACCTCTTGCAATCCCACAGAAGGGCTCCTGGCCAACATGTTTAGGCTCGAGCCTTCTCTGTCTCTGGCTAGTTTATCGGCTTCTTCATTGCCTTGGTGGCCTTCATGGCCTGGTACCCAGGCTAAGGTAAGGTTGTTGGTTCCCATCGGTAATTAATTTAAAACCTAAATGGCACCAACGAGCACAAACTTAAATTAAAAAATTACACCCATAATTGAATATAAAAAAAATAATTGTTTTCAGTCTTATAAATTTTAACCGAAAATTCGAATACATCTCTTTTTCGAAATTTATAGATGTCAAGCATAGATTTAAAATTAATGAAAAGCGATGTAAACCAACATAATAATGATTGTATGGAAGGAAATCAAAAAAGAACTACTAAAAGAATTCCTTAAGATAATTTTAATTTCAAAAGATAATACGGAAAAAAACTACAATTTTTGTGTAATTTTTTTTCTATCTTCGAAAATAAAGACTCCAGGAACCACGTAAATATAATAAAAGACCCTGTACAGTTTAAGGGCATTTTTGAATGTACTTACCTAACATATATAATAGTATTATCTTTAGTATAGCTGGAACTAGAATACTTCATGCCTTTCGCCAACTATTTGGATACAAAAAAAATAAATTAAATTTCAATAGGTTCATTTTCCTTCAAACGAAACAATCAAGAAAATGCTAATTTGCATCGTTAAATCCGAATATTTTAAACATTATCAAATTTCAGCTCATATTTTATATGACACGAAAGATCTGTATTAATATATAGAACTAAAAGATAGAATCAAATATAAAGTGTTTCCTGTGTAAAACTTACTTTTTGCTGCCCTACTTTTGTGAATTACCATGTATAATTTCCAATACTTTTAAAATATGTGCGTCTTGCTATATATAGTATCAGTTGAGCAAAAACATACTTTACTCTATTGTTGGAACTCCTGTACTTAATTATGTTTCAAAAGAATTAAGTAAGTATAGGCATACATTAGAAAGGGAAATATGTTTATTGAAAACCGGTCGTTATGGCGAAAGTTTTGATTAGTGCATTAGGATTCAAAATAAAATTGCGAAAAAGCAGTGGTGCTCTAAAATGTGTATTATTTAACACTTACTTAATCGGTGCTATAAATTTGTTTTTAAGTGATTAAAACACCCATTAAAAAAATGGGAGAAATGTTTTTTTTACATCATTTCCACGCTCTGTAAACCCGAAACAGGGCATTTTCGGACACAAGCTTATATGAACTTCTTTACTTATTTGTAACTGCGAAATACAATAATGCTGGTGAATTTTCCTGAATATAATTTGGACCAATCTGTATATTTGCATTATGGAAGTATTTATGAGCTTCAATTTGAAAGAATTACAAATGTCCAAGAAATTGTTGAATAAAGATATGAGTCACAGAAACTTTCAACGTTTATATGCCCTGCTAGGAATGAAGGAGTTACAACCTATATATTGTGTTATAAATATACATTCGCTACTATTTTGCGATACTACTGTAATCACTGTATTGCTGTTAACACCGACCCCTCCCCTATAAATTTGCTATATGCGAGGTATTATTGTATAGCGTCTCTCAGATCCAGATACTCCGAAGGTAAAATAGCCTCCCATTCGTATCTCCGAGTAGAGGCTAGCCTGATGGGGGGACCGTAAGGCCTGAACATCTCCAAGATAGAAAATAGACTGCGATTGGACTTCTGCAACATAACAGGCATCAACGCAAATATTAACTCGGTCCACCAGCACCTAATATCAAATAAGTCTCATATTTTAGCTCTATGAACACATATTCACTTGAATATACCCGGATATGACCTTTATTCCCGATTCATAGCTCTGAATTAGCTGTTTTTATACGAGACGATTTATGTTGTCAACGAGAAGAAACATACGAACCTAAGGACTTCGATGTCATGCGGTTCAAATTAAGCACCTATCGAGCAAGTAAATTTATTTGTTGCTTGTATAGACTACCTAGCGAGCACCAATATAAACGGCTTTTCTCAAATCTTGACAATCAAATTGATTTTCTGCAGATCAATTAAATAGCGGCAGTAATTGTCATAGTAGGAGACTTCAACCTACATAACATCGACTGGTTGAAACACTCCAACAAGCCGAGACTTTTGCTATGAGTAACGGACTTACTCAGATGGTTGACGAACCTACCAGGATTCCTGAGCGTCCGAAAGACTTTACTAACCCCCCGGATCGATTCTTAACAACTGATCCTGATCTGTACACCGTAACTGTCACACTTCCGTTGGGCTCAGCAGACCAGAATCTTATCTCCGCAACCTGGGAACTTGCTATGAAAACACAGGGACCACAGGTACGCCGAAAGGTTTGGCACTACAAATCTACAAAGTGGCGTGATCTTCGCGAGTTTTATCTTTGTTTTCCTTGGAAATATGTCTGCTGTAGGAACGAATACACCCCTAAATCTGCTGATGAGATAACTCAAGTTATCCTAGCTGGTATGGAAGCTTTCATCCCCTCTTCTATGAAACGTATCTCAAACAGTAAATCATGGGTTTGGAAAAACTGTTCAATAGTGGTCAATGTTAAAAATGCCGCCTACCGCAAATGACGCCGAGATCCGACAGCCGAAAATTGAAATATATTCATCACGACTAGAAACCAGTGTAAGCGGACCATTGACAAGAGCAAGGAGGGACATAACGAGCAGATTAAGAACAAGCTTCTCAATTCCCACCGGCCTAACGGATCACAATCCTTTCGGTCCGTTGCCAAAGCTGTCAATTAGGGTTTCTCAAAGACGTCAATCCCACCACTGATCAAAGATGATGGCTTAATAGTGGAAACGGCCAAAGAAAAAGCGAACATTCTTGCCGAAATGTTTGCATCAAATCCTATCTTAGATCCTCAAGGAAAGACTCCCCCAACTAGCCTAAGAGTGAATTCCTCAATGCCAGGTCTGGTATTTCGCCAACGCGAAGTGAAACGAATACTGAAAAGTCTAGACACTAACAAGGTCACAACACCGGATGGCGTTCCCTCAATAGTGCTTAAGAAAGGTGCTACTGAACTAACACTATGCGGGCATTTCTCCCTATCATACCGAACTGCATGCTTTTCTTCTAACTAAATGCGCTCAGGTGCAACCAATCCCGAAGAAAGGTAAAAACCGATTCCAAATTTCCTTAATTCCAATCATGACCATATTCATGGAGAAACTGATCAATGATCAACTCTTAAAATATCTCGAATCATCAGGCATCATAAGCTACCGCCAGTATAGCTTCCGCAAGCATAGATCAACGGGATCAGTCCTGACTTACGTGACCTATCTGTGGACCAAAGCCATCGAGAGCTATGGTGAATCTCGTGCAGTGGCTCTCGACATATCCAAAGCATTTGATAGAGTGTGGAATGACGGAGTGTTAAGCAAATTGACAGCTTACGGACTACCACCAGCACTGCTTCTATGGCTTTCCAATTTCTTAAGGGATCGAAGTATCCGAGTTGGTATTGATGGACATCTCTTGGAGGAATTTAAAATCAATGCGGGAGTTCCTTAATGGTGTATATTAGCTCCCACACTGTTCCTGCTCTATATCAACGATATTTACAGCTTTGCAGACGACAGCACTCTTATATCCTCATTCATGTCACGGACTGCAATGACCGCTGCTTGTTCCCAACGCTGGCGAAAAAATCAGATGGCTGTCATCAATAAGGATATGAACGCCATCGTGGAATGGGGTGAGGAAAACAATGTCCAGTTTAACGCAGGAAAAACTCAAGCAGCCGTCTTCTCAAAAAAAGCAAACACCGCCGGACCTGACTTATCAATGACAGGACAAACACTGACTCTGGCCTCATCCATAAGCTTACTGGGCTACAACATGTCTACGCGTAATCACGTCACCAAAATCGCCAAAGCAGCAGCAGAAAAGCTAGGAGCACTTTGTAGAGCAAAAAGTTTTATACACCTCATCAGCTCTTATTGCTCTATAAGGCCCACATAAGACCATCTGTGGAATATTGTTCCCACGTGTGGAAATCGGCACCTAAAGACTTGCTCAATATATTAGATTCCATACAGAGGAGAGCAGTCCGTCTTGTGGATGACCGAGAGTTGACTAAAGACCTTGATAGCTTTGAACATCGGAGAAAAGTGGCGGCCCTATCTCTTTACTATCGGTACTACTACGGAAGGAGTTCGAACTAGCTGACACTTATGATCACGGCCAGAGTTGTGCCAAACAGAAACCCGTCGGATACAAGCTGCTCATAAACATACGATTTAGTTTCGAACACATAACGTAGCTGTTGCGGAACTCCTTGGAGGACTGCCAGGTTCTGAGTAACGTCTTTCCCGTAAATTACAACTTACATCAAGTCCAACGTCCACCGTCTTCTCCGCACTCGCTACGCTCGTTGATTGATATAGGATATTCTTTTTGTGTGTGTGCCGAATATAAAAATAAATAAATAAATAAAGCCATTTTTAAATGAATAGTCCGGTAACCACCCTGTACAAAAGGGTACCGCATTGTCATATGTTCGAACTGTATCTCTAAATATTTCTCTTTGACACCGCTGCTGCCGTGGCAGATAGATAATCAAGCCAATAGAGACCACATGGAAGATCCCACGGCACACGGCAGGCTTAACCCCATACATAAATGCATATAATAATAATTACAGAGCAAACGGTCATCACCATCACACGCTATCACTGAATTATGTCGCGATTGTGCTAGCTTTCTCCGGTTATGGCACCGAAATCGTAATAATTACAGGGAGTTTGCCCCTGTAATACCACTGTTACAAAAAATAAAGTCCGACCAAAAGGCAGAGTTGCTTTTTATTGGATATAGGAGAGGATTAATAAATAATAAACGGGCTCCTCGGCCCCCTTAGTCAGGATCCCTGGTATAAGTTTTTCAACAATATAGAGATAAATTCGTATGTTGGAGTATCGATAACGGGGATCCCTAAAAATGTGAGGTTCCTAGACCGGCGCCTTCTGGACCTAACATGTGACTTGTCCCTAATTACATGCAGGTGTTATTTAATTGCGTAGACCAACTTTAAAGGTAATTCCTTGTATGATTTTAAGAAAAAAGTTTATACAAATATGTTGCCTAAATGCTTAGATTTTTGAGATACAGAGTGTTAGTGTTTTTTTTTTTCGTTTTTTAAATTCCCTTTCAATGTTTAAGGGATAATTGATTCAAATAAAGCATAAATAATACTTATTAGCATTTAAAATAATCTACATGGCCCTCGTTTCTTTATGGTAATGAGCACCTTAGGCCCCTCTATTTTTTTATTACATCACTGACAAAGGTTGAGAATATCTCTTAGGCTTAAGAGTTATATTGCGAAAAGAAATGTAGTGTTGTAAGGTCCATGAGATAACGTTCTTTATTACCCTTCGAAAGAATCTTTAAGGTGCTTATTCAAACTTATATAAGGTTAATTTAAAGAAAACTTAAGATAAGTACACTGACCTTAAAAAAACTATTGAAAATGACCACCCCCGATTTCAACGCAAGCATTTGTGCGCCTCACCATCGGCTCCAAAAAATACCTAGAAAATTTTAGAAAACTTCGCATGACTGCCGTATCTGGTGTCTTAAATCATTCATATAGAACTGGAGTGCTCCCATAAGAAGAAATCCAGTGGATTAACATCGGGCGCCCTGGGTGGCCAATTGGCAGAATTCGCACTGTGTCTAGAAACTAACGTGCAACTAAGCTGAAGTGTGGGGGAGCACCATCATACATAAGCCAAATTCGAGCTTTTTCTCTTGTTGGGACATGTTCTAAGAGTTCGGGTAGAACATACTTTATAAATTGTCGCTAATTTTCTCCATTAAGCCTATACAGCAGAAAATAAAGCCCAAAATAAAAATCACCAGCAATTCATACCCAAACATTTACTGAGAATTGCTTTTGGAAATTAGTCTCAGCTAACGGGAAAAGACGTTTAACTATATAATAACTTAACCTGCTGATGTATTTCAAAGATTGTTTCTCGTATATGAGAAATAAAAACATTTTGTTGTAATTTTCACCCAAGTCTTTTCCGTGTTGAGCAGTTTAAGAGAGATATTCATTTGGCTGCTCGTTAAAATAACAAGCATTTTCTTATTATTTTTTGTTATTGTTCAAAATAAATAAATTTTTTTAGAAAATTAAAATTTGCTTTATTGTTCAATAAGCACTATGGTATATATATTTATAGGTTCTAACAGAAATATAAAAATAATGCAAGACTCGAGGCTATTTATGCAAATCCCCGGATTTGGTTTCGTGCATCCGTGGCTTAAATACGTTAATCCCTATATTATGCCGATTGCCTTTGGCTCCGAATTTGAATTCCTCATCTATTATAGAGAGTAAGTCAGAAATAAATATACCAAACCAGCTGAAAGTCAAACATGTGTAATTGCATTATTATGCTCATTAAGTCGACGTTTTAATTTTGTGTTGGTACCTTCTTTTTATTTCTTGCATATCTTATTAAAATGTTTACTAAATATAGTCCCCAAAAAAATCTTTGAAGAACAGTATTTACCGAGAAATTAATGCTGTTGCAAACATTGCAAGGTACAGGGTTGCCCGTTTAAGAGGGGTTATACCTTATCTCCAAAACTACGGCGGTTGGAGAAAGAAATTAAATACAAAAGTTATTCCTATAGCATATCCCAAAATTACTATATTTACTACCATCTTGCCCACATTCTTCTATCCCCACTTTTGTTAACACCCCATGCCTCATCAAGAAAACCCGGTTTACATATTATGCTCCCTTTAGCAGCTTGATATTTATTTAATAATAAAATTATCGTCAATTCCAGGCATTTCCAATAAATGCTTTCTTTCGTCCTGCTTTTCGAAGGTAAAGCCCATTTTCTTAATTCCCAAATATAACAAAACTTTTTGAGACCTTAATTTCTGACGATTGTTCAATAAATTGCCGGTAAATAGTTCCTAAAGTAATATGTTCCTTTCGGGCATACATTTTGTAAATTACTTCCCTTAAACAATACAGAGTATTTATTGTTTGTAACAGAGTTTTGCCCCATGAAACGTTTGCAGACATATTCCTTCTAAAATCGAAATCCGTTCCTCTGTTTGGATATTCTAGGATGTATACTGTGCGTTGTGGGGCTTTTAAAACTTCGGACGCTTTTAAATTGCTTTAAATCAATATTCTAAATAATTTTGAAAATAACTTACTAAATTAAGCATTAGTTTTTTGGATTCATCGTATTATCTCATCATTATTTTGGGTTGTGGTCTGGTGTTTTTGAACTGTTTTGGTACTGTTTCAGCAGTTAAAACATTTTTTTGAACAGTCATATGCACCGCAATGATAATTTTAATTAGTTAGTTTTATATCTGTTTTAAAACATGTATTGGTGCCTATTGTTTAATTAACTTTTAAAAATAATTGACAAAAATCTTAAAAAAATATCTGCTGACGCGGAGAGAAAGATATGTGATCTAAATTTAAACGAAATAAGAGAAGACTTGAAGAAAAGGAATATCAAATGCATTGGCAAAAAACAGAACTACTTAGTAAGTTAAAAGTCCCAGTTAGAGTACAAATAATATACCGTGTCCCAGTTAAACTCTAGCTATCTGTCGGACAATGAAATTAATACCCATCGACGTTCTATACCTGAGGAAAAGTTTGTGCAAACCCATAAAAACCATCGACGAACTACACCTGAAAATTTGGCAACTTTACGTAAGAAAAACAATTTCTACTTTGGACTCCTAGAACAAATAAAGAGTTTACAACGAAAGTTAAATATTCTTCTTGTACAAAACACAAAATTAAAGAACCTTAAAAAATCTGTTAGAGTTAAGGATTCCGCAAAAAATAATGTTACATGTGACAAAAAACAGGATCATGAAATGATGAATACTCCAGCTTCTGAAGGTGGGTATAAAAAGATCGAAGTAAGAAAGGGACCTACTGAAAAAAATAAAATACTTATATTTGGTGACAATTTGATTTGCAATATGTCTTTGACGATGTCAGAGAAGTTAGATAATAAGTTTGAAGTTACTGCTATTGTTAAGCCTAATGTTAATTTTAAGGAGGTTACCTGAGAGATTTTTAACCTCCCCAGACATTTTACCGATAAGGATTTTGTGATTGTTCAAGGGGGACTAATAGATGCCCTTAATGGGCGCAATATAGACAGTGATTTGCCTCATCGCCTAATTGAGATTACATCAAAAACCAATTTGATCTTTATGACGGTCCCATCCTGGAACGGCAGATATGTACTTAACAAGTTTATTCAGAAAATTAATATATTTTTTAAGACATATATGAAAAATCGTGATAACGCTACTTTTACACTGCTTAATGTTAAGGATTTTACGTACAACAATTCATTGCAATTTAAATGCTCCGGTAAGCTGAAAGTAATGGACACTCTAAAAATGCTGATCTGCGATAAGAATATACTAAAACCATTATCTCAAAATTGTGTTGTCCACGGAAACCTTACATATATCGTGCCATTGTTGGATGGTGCTGATTTCGCGGATCGTGTTAACAGTGCGGAAGTAACCAATAATAGGTTTGTTCTAGCAGCGATTTCAAACGGTTCCAAACCATCCGGAGTTTGCGCATAGCGATATAAGCGACGCTCATATCGTGATGCGCAAACTCCGGATGGTTTGAAACCGTTTGAAATCGCTGCTAGAACAAACCTATTGATAGCTTACCGCCGCCGCTATTTGTTGAGTCGTCAAAATCTGTATTGGAACAAACCAGTGCAAGTTTGCAAGCAATACACATGCTTGCAAGTAAGTCCTTATTTAAAAAACTAAATACTTACTTACACAAGATGTATTTTGAGGCTTTTAAACTAAAATAGTACTCTCTTAAATTACAGTCACAAATGTTCAAACCGTCGACAGTTTCTAATATTTTACCAATTTTTTACCAAATTTTTAAAATGTTATAACTGCCAAAATTGAATTCAACTAGTTTTGATTGTAAGTTACCACAAAATTGATATATATTATACATTGGTATATAAAAAAAATATGTGCCTCACCTTTATAGGCACACAACTGAAGTGAAACTTCTGAAAGAGATATTAGCAATTGAGTTCTTATATTAGTTATTAGTTTTTTTCTCAACTTTTGCCCCCGGTCTCGACGTTTTTTTTAATGTTTTTTTTCGACTATTTTTTTGCCGAAAACCGCGTTTCTCTAACTTTTTTTAATATTTTTTTCCTTTATTTCGTTTTATAATACTTTTATTAACTTTCCGATCAATTTTTTTATTATTTGGTTTTACGGTACTTATATTAACTTCTCAAACAATCTTTTGTTTATTTTTTAGTATTTTTGTTTTTATTTTGTTTTATAATCCTTTTATTATCTTTCCGAACATTTTTTTAGGTTTTTTTAATTCTTTTCCCATTTTTTCAAAAAATTCGTCCAGGATCCTCATTTTACCCCGGCTACAAGCGTTTCACTTTGATAAGCGTTTTATTTTTTCTGACTTTACCCTCGCTAAAGAAGTTTCACTTCAAAAATGTTTAGCCCTGGCGAAGGTCACGATATACTGAACGAAAGCTTGGACACAAGACAAAGTATCTTTTAATAAATCCTTTTGGCTGAATACCCGTTAATCATTTCTATATCCTAGATGCTTTAGGTTCATCTCTAGATACTTTTGTAATACTTAGCAAGTTACTTTTGAAAGACGTTGACTTCTCTGAACATGGGGACAGGCCCGGGTCCTGATGGAGTCTCTCCCATACTCCTTAAATCGCGGAATAAGAACGCCATTGAAAACTATAGAGGCATCTCTTTGCTTTTCATTATACTTTAAGATCTTTGAATCTGAATCTATATTCACCGTTGAAATATTCTGTTCATTTAAATAACTGATATATGACGAAGAACACGGTTTCTTTATAGGGCGTTCAATAGCCAACAACATGGGTCTTTTCTAGGGTTACTTGATTGAAAAAGTGTACGCTGGTTCCCAAGTGGATGCTATTTAAACCGATGCGATGTTTCGAAAACATTTGACAATGTATCACACAAACTACTATTAAGGAAACTGCGCAGCATGGAAATCGGTGGGCAATATCTGGACTCGATCGGATTATACTTAAATGAGAGAGAGCAGTGTGTCAACGGTATAGTCTCAGAACCAATAGAGGTTGATTCGGGTGTACCTCAGGGCTCTCATCTTGGTCCGGTTCTCTTTCTATTGTTTATTAATGATGCAGTATCGGTTTCCAAATCCCCCAAGTGTCTACTTTACGCAGACGACTTAAAGCTATATACTGAAATGAATTCATTGCTTGACTGCAACGCAGTCCAGAATGATTTCAATGACTTGGCGGGGTTTGTGTGAGAGCAACGGGTTGAAACTTAATGGTGGCAAATGCAAAGTTGTGCGCTTCCATCGACGCAAGGGATCGTTCTCTTCGATTATGTCATAGAGGAGCAATATTTGGAGGCTGTGGAAACAGTTAACGACTTGGAAGTGGTGTTTGATAGGGAGATTACATTTACATGTGCGTATAATAGAGAATATATCTTTGAAGGGAAATAGAATGCTGGGATTCTTTAAACGCACATGCAAACATCTGCGAGACATTGGAGCAATAACATCTTTGTATAACTGCCGTGTTCGTTTTGTCTTCGAGTAGGTACAATGGTAGGCTATACTCATGCGTAAAGTATCCTTTTTTTTATTCATGGGATTGTCGCATTCGCCTACGGCTTATGCGACAATATTTCCATTCATAAAAAAGGGTCACTTTACACACTTGTTGCATAAATAACTATTGTAAATTCGTTCGGTATAAACAACGCTTCCCTTATGAACACCTTACATATAGAATTCGATATTCGTTATGTTCTTTTGGCAGAAAAAAGGGTTATGGACATTCTGAAATGAATTGAATTGAAAGGCAGTAATAAATATGGTTAGAAAATAATATATTTTTTAACATTTAAATTTCAACATTAATAAACATTATTAATAAACATGATGTATTAAATATATAGCATTTAATTTAAAATCCTTACTTGATCTGATAACGTCAGGTTGCTGATGGAAATAACTCTCTTAAGTCTCATTTGGTCCCCAATGTTAAGAGTCAAGAAATTTATTTGTTCCTCATTTAACTCTTGAAGAATTGACATTTCATCAATTATTTGTCCTAAAAAATAATATATTTTGTTATTTTCTAGACGCTGCTGTCTTTTATTTTTGAACATTGTTATATTTTATTACTTATTATGCCAAATTATTTTAAAAATATTGCCTGCAAATTGAATCAGGTATATATGCCGCGTATATATTAAATTTGGATTAATTTGGCTCGTAAAAATTTTAAACGAATCATTCGATATCTCCCAATTTACCACCTTCATCCCATTGCTTTTTATTAGTTCAAATCTTCATTACATCAGAAGGAAAAACTTTAACCGAAACTTTAACATTCAACCAAAATTCCTAGATTCATGAAAAAAATAAAATTCGGGCAAACAGGACTCGTTAAATCTCCCCTTCCTTCCCTTTTGTGCGGATCTAGACTTCTTAAACAATTTGTTGTATTTAATCGAGCAGTTAATTATATTTGAATATTAAAATTTTTAATGTTATTTTGTTAAATTGCTTTCATTTACGTAATTGTTATGTTGTCATTAAAATATACCACCAAACCGTAATGCTCTTGTTAAATAGTGGTCTTGATGTACCTAAATGGCAAACGCTCTTGTCTCAACCCCGTTTTTCTTTTACTGAAGAGTAAAGGTATTAATACAAAAACTAACAGTTTTGATCCAAAATGTTCCACTTTGTGTTTAGACCCTGGGGTATTGAGCCAAGTAAAATTATCTTGGCTCAAGACCCAATGCTTTTGTACTTAGATCTTAGGGTATTGAACCAAGTGAAATTATCTTGGCTCAAGACCGAATAGTATTAGTTACGGGATGAGTATGCCCATTCCGCCATTATGAAGAGCGTATACAGGATATGTTTAATTTTTTATCGCCATAACTTACAAATTTTGACCTTAAATCTAAGCAAAAGCTTAAGCTGTATGGCGAAAACTACTAGTTTTATTTATACCCTATCTCCTAAAATACAGATTAGTAAATAATATTTTCCATACCATACCGACAAATCTAAGCACACACAACATAAAAAATATTAGGATGTACTTACCTTCAAATATTGCGTATAAATGGTCCAGTTTCCATTTGTTTAGGAGCGTTTTAATATCCATCATTTAATTTTAAAACAAATTCACAAAGCCTGCCCGCCCAATCCAACCTGTAGATTACAACATATACAAGGGCACTCACACTGATGCGATTGCAACTTAAACGAGAATGGCGCTTTCGCTGTGCATCCCCTCCACGTTTACTTGCCGATTGTGTTTTTTGATCGTTAATATTAATGCATTTGGGATAACGGCTTGGAGTAGGAGATTGAAGAGATATATCTCTTGCCTGAATTGCCTAAATAATGTAATTCTTATAGCTTTTGAAATAAGATAAACTGCATTTGTTTGAAGAAAAACTCGTCCAAGAGAAATTTAGATAAAATTCAAGAGCGTCAACTTTCCTAGACCATGATCTTTTTTCTTGCACCAAGAAATAGTTTCTTGTACAGAGATATTTTCTCTTGACGGTAGTAATTTTTGATCAAGAGCGTTGACTACTTTGAGTCAAGGGCAGCTATTTTTTCAGTGTTGGTGGGTGAAACGCAGGAAGTATGCTATGGTTCTATTCCTTCATACATCAATCAATGGTGTAATCGACTGTTCACAGGTGACATTCAATATGCGATTTCGTGTGCCACAGAGGATTTCCAGAAATAGGTCAGTACATCTAGGCCTTTGGTATAGGCAAAAGTAGAACAAATTAACATAAAGCTGCGACCGCCAAGAAAAGTAGTACTAATCGTCCTTTTTAACATACTGAAATTCCCTTTGACCAAAAGACCTCAAAATTACTCCGCCATCTTGAAAAATGGTACTTTTTTTGGAAATTCTCGAAATAAAATAAAAACTACTATAGATATCAAGAAATATCAAGAGATCGAAATTAAAAAGCATAGAAAAACACACAAATGGAGAGGTTTTATAACTTCAAAATTATAAGGGATTTGCAAATATGTCCTTATAAATTGAAAAGAAAAAAAAAACTAAGAGATAAATGTTAAAGCATTTTTAAGTCTAAAACATCGGAAGATTCACTTTATAGGTATATGACCAGGAAGCGCAAGTTAATCCAACACAGCTTTCAACCGAATTCTTTTCACATCAAGTCTGAAGAAACTTTATAGAAATTTTTTGAGTTTGAACTCGCACCTTTCTCTGTTACAATAATAAATAACGGCATTCTTCGTAAAACCAATAAGTCATTGGGATTTGGATAAAAGATGCCCTGCTATCACCACCACAATCAATATTTGTTATAGATGGAGGGCATTTATTTCATAAAGTGGCAACTCCCCGTAACATATTTTCACGGCTAGCAACCATCCGAATGTTTTTGTGCTACCCTACAGAACTGGTCTTGCCGCGTCTACGTATGAGTCATCGCCGGCCGCGAAGATTCAGCAACTGTGGAATTCTCCAGATAAATAGCGGATAGCGGCGAGTTGCAGTTAGTTAATCATTGAGTGTTGAATTGTTGAGAGCTATTAGTTGTAAGGTTATAAGAGTAGTTTAGTGTGTTAAATTGTATATAGTGGTAGAGAATAAAGAGAGTATTAGTCTAAAATAGTAAAGTTGTAATTTCGTTTAGAACCCACGGGAAAAACGTAACATTTGATGTCAGAAGTTGGATTGTGAAGAGATGAGACTTGGGAAGTGTTCTTCGAGGACAGAAGAGACAAGTACGTCAACGAGACCGTTTTGTTTGGTGTATTCTGTGAACATTTTATAACATTCTATGGTCAATACAAGAAAACAAACGGCAGAAATGGACCAAATAAATAAAATGTTGGCCGATTTCATGGAAAATCTAAATACTGAGAGAAAAACAGAACAGGACTGGCTTCAGAAAATTTTTCAAGATCAAGAAGATAAAAGGCAAGCGGATCGGGAAGAAGATGGTCGTAAAAGGCAAGCAGAACAGTACCGACTTCAGAAAATTTTACAAGACCAAGAAGATAAAAGGCAAATGGAACAGGACGACCGGCTTCAGAAAATTTTGCAAGACCAAGAAGACAAAAGGCAGACAGAACAGGATCGGCTTCAGAAAATTTTGCAAGATCAAGAAGATAAAAAGCAAGCAGAACAGGACCGGCTCCAGAAAATTTTACAAGACCAAGAAGATAAAAGGCAAATAGAACAGGACCCGGATTCAGAAAATTTGACAAGCCAAGAAAATAAAAGACAAATAGAGCAGGATCAACTTCAGAAATGGATGCTAGATGTAATTGTAGGCGAGCAAGAAAAATTACAGAAAATATTAGACGCTCAAAATGAGAAATTTGAAAAAGAAGCAGACAATATACAAAAAAAGTTGGAAATGTACAAACAGAAGTAGGAAATTTACAAAAAGAAGTAGGAAATGTACAGAAAGAAGTGAAGAATCTTCAAACAGAGGTTACCAGACTAAAAAATGAAAGACTCACCGAGAGGGTATTCGCCACATGACAGCATATCGAACCTCCAACGTATGACCGTCAAACATCCTGGACAATGTACAAAAAACAATTTGAAGCCGATGCTGTTGCCAACGGTTGGAATAGCGAAGAAATGGCTACGTCACTAGTGGTAGCGCTTGGTGGATCTGCCCTGGAATTCCCATCAGCGAACAGGGGAAATATGACATACTTGTAGCTGCCCTGGTGAGACGATTTGGCGACCAACATAGAAGACAGCTCTATCAGGCACAAGTAAAGTCTCGACATCAGCAGCCTGGTGAAAACCTGCAAGAGTTTGAGGCAAACGTTAGACGTCTCATTCAATTGGCCTATCCGGGAGCAACGGAAGGATTTCAAGAGGAATTTTCTGCCCAATATTTCGTGGATGGTATCAGAGATCCAGACACTCAGAAAAATGCTACGTCTAGCCAAATTTGATAACAGAAATCGGGGTGGCCTGTAAGTCAGCAATCGGGGACGTATCCATCCAGGAAGAAAAGCTGGCGAACAGTTGTGAACTAACTGAGATGGACGGTATTTTGAAGACATTAACCGATGTTCTTCAGGGCACGGGGAGATTCCGGGAGCCACTAGAAGTTAGGCCATATAACCGTAATGCTATAAATCAGTGCTAAAGATGTGGCAAGACTGGACATTTCAAAAGAGTCTGTCGAGTACAGATATTCCGGGAGCCACTAGAAGTTAGACCATATAACCAAAATGCTATAGATGTTATAGATGTGGCAGGACTGGGCATTTCAAAAGAGACTGTCAAGTACAAAGGTTCCGGGAGCCACTGGAAGATAGGCCTCGTAACCGAAATGTTACAAATTAGTCTATATATGTGGCAGGACCGGGCATCAAGAGAGACTGTAGAGTACAACTACGGTCTACATCTCCATCCAGAGACGCTAGCAGTTCAAAGTCAAGTCAGGAAGGGTTAAAATAATATAACTTTAAGGCTAAGCACAGGGAAGGAAGATGTCATAATAATACAGATGCTTTATCCAGAAGGTCATGCAAGGATAATTATAAATATTGCCAAAGAAATAGACCAACGAGAAAGAATCACCCCCATTAGTCAAACCAAGTTTAAAGTTGATCAGCAGTGGACCACAGATCAACTAAAGAACGATCAGCTTGAGGATAGTGAAATAGCACTACTGCTAAAAGCTAAAGGAGAACGTCAACCAAGACCAAGCTGGAGAGATATTTTAGCTAAGGGATCTACTTTTAAATCTCTGTGGGCTCAGTGGGACTCCCTGGTAGTTGAAAATGGATTCCTTAAACGAGCCTGGGAAAGCGCCGATGGGAAAGTAGTGAAGACGCAATTAGTGGTACCAAGGAAGAGGGTATCGAAAGTCCTGGAAGAAGTACATAATGGAAAATTTGGTGGTCATCTCGAAGTTAACAGAACGATTGCAGCAGTGTTCAACCTGTGCCTCAAGTCAAGGACCCCAGACAAGATATATAGTGAAAAGATGAAACAGAATGATGTGGGACTACCGTTTGAACGTCGCGCCAGTGACCGAATGAAGGCTCGATATGATCTCCGAGCTAACTCTACGGGAGTTCAGATGAACGATAAAGTCTGGTTATATAATCCGCAAAGGAAGAAAGGAAGATCTCCCAAGCTAACGCCAGTATAGGGAGGGCCCTATACAGTCATCAAAAGAATTAATGACGTAGCCCCAGAAGCAAACTGAAAGTTGTCCACCTCGACAGGCTGAAAGCATTTCATGGTCATGAAGTAGCTGATCGGCGGGACGATCAGGTATAAGAGAGAGGCAATGTCACGGCTAGCAACCATCCGAATGTTTTTTTGCTACCCTATAGAACAGGCTTTGCCGAGTTTACGTATGAGTCATCGCCGGCCGCGAAGATTCATGAACTGTGGAATTCTCTAGATGCCCTGGTCGAGAATCAGATAGAGTGGCCTCGTTTCTTCCCGAGTATTCGTGATAGATTTTAGATTGTGTATAAATAGTGGATAGCGGCGAGTTGCAGTTAGTTGATCATTGAGTGTTGAATTGTAAAGAGCTATTAGTTGTAAAGTTATAAGAGTAGTTTAGTGTGTTTAATTGTATACAATGCTAGAGAATAAAGAGAGTATTAATTTAAAATAGTAAAGTTGTAATTTCGTTCAGAACCCACGGGAAAACCGTAAGAATATGGAGAAATTGTAACGTATTGACTTACAATTTCTCCATATTCTTACGTTTTTCCCGTGGAATTATGCTACTTATCATTATGTTACTGCTAGGAAATTCAACAATAGTATTTGATGGGTTAGTTTGGATATTGAAAACTCCATAAATTCGCAAGAACATATTCGCCGCACGTGGAAATTTTCTTGCATTGAACGTCACATTTACGGAAAATACTGCAATTACAGTAAGTCAAGAAACATTTTTATACAGCGTGACAAACAAGATGTTATTTATCACAATACTTACAAAAAGGCTTGAGGACGCAGAAATTCGGGTCATACAAGATACAAGCCGAAGGATATGCTGTGATGCTGATACTATGTTAGATGAGACGGCAATTAATTTGGATAATTCTGGTTCACCAGTAATTCTAGTCGGCGATGACACGGACCGTGCTGTGATTTTAATTTACAGGATCGATCGTGAAAAGATATTTATGTTACCGCTAGGAAGTTCTTGCAGACCAAATAAATTCACAGATATCTTAGAAACGCAGAACATGGGCATACTAAAAAGTATTAGCTCACGCTATGGCTGTGAGACTCTTCTTGTACGCAATACACATTGGCGAATAATCTCAATGAACTTCGATCGATCGATTACAGCCCGTCAAGCTCTTAACGTAAATTTTGAGTTAGCCTCATTTTGAGTTAGACTCATTTTGAGTTAGCCTCATTACCGCCCACATCGGAAGCATCAAAATACCACCATTTTAGAATATACCTGCAAATCCAAGAATGGATGGGGATAAAAAGGAACCCTTGGAATGGGGCTGTACTAAATAGAATAATTTGTAGACCCCTTTGAGAGCAACCCGTAGCCTCTGGTAAAGCCAGAAAAAATTAAACGCTTATCAAATTGAAATGCTTTTTATGGTAGATGCACCTCATGGGGGGCTACCTTTGACCATATGGGGGGACCGGGGCTCTAATTTAAGGGGGAATTTTGGAGAAAATAACGTTTTTTGCAACGGAGCCTCGGATCGAAAATCTGACAAGCGTTGACCACGTGTCACAGGGTCATCAGTGGGGAGAATTATACCCCCACCCCCTACCTCCCCATAGTACGCAAGTACCCAGATATTTTCGAAAAAAAAAAGAAAAAATAAAAAGTAACGTAAAAAAATTGTTCGGAAAGTTAATACAAAAATTATAAAACGAAATAAGAAAAAAAATATTAAAAAAAGTTAGAGAAACGCTGTTTTCGGCGAAAAAATTTTGAAAAAAAAAGGAAAAAAAATGTGTGGAAACCAGGGGCAAATTTTGAGAAAAAAAGCTTAAAAAAATAAAAACTCAATTTCTAATATCTCTTTCAGAAGTTTCACTTTAGTTGTGTTCTTATAGGTATAGGTGGGGCACATATTTTTTTTTGTTCAAGTCTATGTGCCAACTGCAATGGTATAATACAGGTGTTCAACTATAGATGACAATGAAGAAGTTTGATTTATAGGTACTATGATATTTCTTTCGCATTTTTAATGAGTGCCTCATATTATTTTTTATGCATGTTAAAAACTAATGCAGATAAAAAAAATGGCAAACGTTCATTTTGTTGACCATTCTATGCTCTTTAATATTGCGCCTTTCATTTTTTTCATATCTCTTACAGTTTCGTAGTTATGGAGCCATAATTAAAACATGTACCGATTTTCAAGATGGCGGACTGATGGTATTTTGGTAAACGGGACCAATAGGGACTTTTAGTATGTTAAAGAGCACCTATAATAGTATATTTTGCCGGTTATCTCAGCTTTACGTTAATTTGTTCTTGGTGAAACACTAGTTGTACTGGACTAAAACAGTCAAGTGTTTCAAGAAGAACGACACCATACAAACTATGGTTTCACTCATTTCAGCGGTAGGTTGCAACGAAACTGCAACCGGCATTTTGGGGACTACGAATGCATTGGTTCCTTCTCAAGCTACAGGACGAATACTTTAAGTCATCATTTTTAGAATGGTCTGACAGTGTGATGGATAGATTGGTCACGAGTTTGCAAAATTTGCGCCTCCAATGTCGTATAATGTTCTCTTTGGTCAGAGTGGATGAGTAGATTTTTTAAATGTGTGTTTTTAAAAACTTTTAAATCTATTTACTGTTCAATGTAATAACGCTGTTCTTTTATATCCTACGACAAACTTTATTTTGTTAACTTAGGTTTACTTTTAATTTTCAATTTAATGTATGTATAAATTAGAATGAAACAATTCTGTAATGTATATGAATGAATAAATAAATAAATAAGTAATCCTTATATATCGAATTATTCGCAGCTGGCAAATAATTTTCCCTTTCCCGTAGGTTGCCATAATATAATGATGTCGATCATTGGGAATTGTCGGGTGACCAAAAACTAAGATCATTATTCAATAATTTTATTCTTAGCTTTTTGATCTCTTTTGTATCTTGTATATTTCTCAATGAACCAATATTTTACCGGCTCATTTTAGCTTATTATCTAAATAATAATCGCTAAACGGCTTCAAAACATATTAATTTTAAATGAAAAATTGACTATAATATTCTTTAAAAGAATATCTACCCTTTTTACTGCTATGTCAATATTATATTTGGAATAGTAATTCGTGAATTACAACATCATCAACGTTATGACTTATGGCGGCAATCCCAACTTGACAAAACTATTATATAATCATTATTCATTCGACTCCATGTTGATAACTACTTAAGTTAATATCTACAACGAAATGCGCTAAGCAAATATAATTTATAACTCATTTTTGTAAACGAGGATTAGACATCTATGTCAATGATTGTTTGCTCAAAACAAAAACAAAAAAAAACATAATGCTTGGTATATTATCGAATCGTTGCATTGATGGATATATAAAGCTAGCTTCGCACCACTGATGCATTTGGTAACCAGGAAATATAGTTGGCAAGTAATGCATACATGTTTCCCAACCGATTATCCATATAGAATTCACAACATCTGAGTTTTAGACACATTTTCTTTGTTTGTACAGGGTCGCTCGAATTCGAGTCTGTGTATGGGAATCTCGAAAATCGTAAGAACTATAGTGTGGGTCAAGTAAGAGCAAAATTGCGCATTTAGGTGCCTGACAGTATGCCGTTTAGAAGGCTTTAGAGTTCCGAATATTTCCGGAGATATACCAAAATTTTGGAAAAAACGTTTTATTTTTTTTCTGGGCTTATTTAAAAACGGCTTTCAAATTAAATTGCACTTTTGCTTTGCCACTTATTTCGCTCTATTCAATGGTGGTATCCAGTTTGAAATAAGACGTCTCGTGTTCTACTTTCTCTTTATAAATACTGACTTCAATTTAATTATCGTTTCTCAGATGATATGAGCGTTATTAATATGAATATGTGCTTTTATCTTTTTTTTATACTTTTCGCATTATTTTTATTTTTGTTTATTTAAAATTACTTATTTTGCTTGCTTGCTGCTAGTTTTAAATAATTTTGTTTTTGTGTTAAGTGGGAAACTGGACTATGTTGGGGTTTGGAACCTACGGCAATATGCACTAAACCGGAGTTTTATCCACAATACCGAAACAGAATTATCGTACTCGTCGCGCGTTTCGCTAACCATGTTAGCATCATCAGGAAGTGATTGAAACTGTTTTAATTACCTCCTGATCATGATAACATGGTTAGCGAAACGCGGGTCGAGTGCAATAATTCTGTTTCGGTATTGTGGATAAAACTCCGTTTTAGTGGAAAACTGGAGCCTTTATTGTTAATAAAAATAAAAAATTGTTAAATTAAGCAAACAGGTTCGTTTACTTTTTACACCAAAATAAATAATTAAAATAAAAAATTAGACTAAAAATTAAAAAGAGAATAAAAAAAATTAAAAACACATTAACAACGGCAATATCAGATGAAAAACAATACAAAAGATGAAGTTCGTATTTAAAAATAGAAAGTAGATTTGAAGACGAAAAGTCGCATCCCAACTGGATACCACCATTGGATAGAGAGGAAAAAGGGGCAATGTAAAAGTGCAATTCAATTTGAAACCCGTTTTTAAATAAGCTCGGAAAAAAAAATAAAACGATTTGCAATATTTCGGTTTTTTCCAGATATCTCTGGAAATACTCGGAATTTTTACTTTCTAAACTGCATTATTGTAAGGCACGTAAATGACCAATTTTGAGAAAACTCACTCATTTGATTCTTAAGAAAACGATTTATATCACTTGTGTGTTAAGTCAAAATGTCATATCAAAAATGTTGTCAAATTGGTTCGAGCTGCCATCTCTTCAAATAGAGTCGTGTTGAAAATACTTTTCACACGCGTGTGATATAAAGCAGTTAGCTGTGCTTTTATTCTCATTTTCAACGCTTTTCTTTGACTGCAGGAAATCGTACGAAAGTGTAGAAAGGCCTCGATAGATTACCTTTTAATTTCAGACCATAAAGTCTGAATTCACTTAAACTTGCAATTCAGAGGAAAAAATCTGAATTCAGGCTTTATTTAAACTGTGAATTCGGAGAAAAAGTCTGAACCCAGACTTTAAACTATGAATCCATAGAAAAAAAAGTCAGAATTCAGACTATAAACACTGAATTCAGAGAAAAAAATCTGACTTTGGGCATTAAACTTAAATTAGGGGAGACCGGGACTATTGGTGCACTTTTCGTTTAATAATAAAGTTTTATTATACTCTTTAGTAACAGATCCGAGTAAAAAATCCAAATACCTTTATTTTTAGATACTAAGTATAAACAATTATATGCTCATGTCACGTGCTCTAATTTACCCCTCTTATGGGGAAGAATGGGACATTGTATGGGGTAGGTTGGTTGACTTAGAATTGGAAAGACGGGAAAATTCACTTTATTTATTTAATCAAAAAATATTTTTTAGAGATAAATAGTGGTAGAACGACTTAACAAAGTATTAAAGTTAAATGACACATAAATGAAATAAAAACATCTCAAATAGGCTCAGAGCGAAACAAATTTGAAACCAAAAAATTGTAAAACAGAGAGAAATATATCGGAATCGCAGTTAATACGTTGATAAAATAAAACAGGTGTCCCCATATTACAAGCGCATTTAATCCACTTCTCCTTTGACTTACTCTGTTCAAAATGCTCTCCGCATTAGGCAAAACATTCAGTATTGTCCTCTTTATCTAATAAACATTTTTTGCTGTTGTAGCTATGTACATTATTCTTTGTTTTTCGATTTAGTTGTTATTGCTCTGAAACATCTTCCTATGGGGTATCCGTTATTATTGCCGACCTTCTCCTTCTTCCATTAGTGCCTTCTACTTGTAGTTTCAGGAGGATCGTATTTTCTCAGAACAGTATTTCAGTATACGATTTTTTTTGACAATTCTAGAACTTGGAAATCATCATTATCACTCCATGTAGAAGACACAGCTTTAGGCGAGTTCAAAGTATTTTCCTTTTTTTAAGTTTCAGTAGGAAACTCATGTGCACGTATTCTGTCACTGTAAATGTCACGTATTGTGTTTTTAATCTCTTCAGATATTTTATAATTATTTTCTTCAGTGGATTCAGATCTGTCCAAAGAATATCCTGCTACAAATTCGGAATCCTTAAAATTATGTCTGCTAAATGGGTTAATTCTGCTTTCTCTAAATCCTACCATTATATTATTTGGTGTCATTACTAATGGCGAAATCGTTTTTCCTAAACCAGGAATTTCATAAATCGTAGTGCATTTCCAGGATTATTTGTTATCCAAGCATCTGAATCACTATTAATTTATAATAGTTCGCGGTGTAGAGGTTGACGTTTTTGTAAAGTGTATGGTTATAATGTAAGTACAGTCTGTTTAAGCCTAAATAAATATGAACTATGATTATCAAGCAATAACAAGACTGGTCTTTCTTTAGAACATTTAGTAAATGTACTTTATAAAATCTAGGAAAGCTCTTCTTTCATCCATCATGAAGAATTGCAACTACCTGCAGTTCCAAGTGGAATACCAGTTAAAAAGAAATCTCTGTAAGTCACTCTAAGACATATAAAGAATGTGGGAAGTTGCTGCTGAAACTGCTGCTGCCACAGTGACCAACGTACCACGTTGTCAAGATGATATTCTTCTTATTTGCTTGTATTCTTTTTTGACGATAATCTGATCTGTTCCTTGAGAAGTTGTAACTGCGGTCTTGTCCATATTCCATATGACTTAGGAACCAATACCTAATCAGTCAAGCACAGTATTATTTTCAAAAAAAAATTGTTACTGTATTTTTAATAAAATTATACTTCCATACACAGGCTTACAAAGAGATCGTGTCCATATTCCATATGACTTGGAAGCCAATACATAGTCGGTCAAGCACAGCCTTATTAAAAAAAAAATGCTACTGTATTTTTAATAAAATTATACTTCAATACTTTATTCATGTCAGTGCACAGGCTTACATACATCAGCAAGAGTTACAAACAATTTTAAAAGATTGCAAAAATACGTATTAATAAATTAATAAACAATAAAATAATAAATCAATAAAATAATCAAAACATATTCTCACATCACAAAAAAAATTAAAAATTAAAAGGCAATAGATAAAATTTAAGCCATAAATAAATTTTAAATATTATAGCACCACCGTTCAAAATGGATCACTCACAGCCTACTAAAATCTGAATTAGTATATTCATCAAAGTAATAAAAATCCCTATTTAGTAGGTAACGTTCCACTATCTGCTTAAAACTTTATAGCTCATTAGTCTGGACCATTCTGACACCTTAGACGCCAATATGCAGCTACCAAATTGTGTCTTGAACGAGTCTCGTGGTCATGGACATCTTCATGAGCTCGAAACTGGCCCTCATACTGCTTAACTAACCTACAACAGGCACACCAACACGTACAAACAAGGCACAGTCAGCAAACGAAGAGTAACATACCTCTGCAGTCATCTCTGTAACCCAAACCAGACATCACTCTCACTGCCTTTCTCTCCAGACTAAACACCCTGTGTAATTTACCTCAGCCGAATGCCCCCATGCAAGAATCGCATATGGGATAAGTTCATAATATATCAGTTGAGACACACTTACATAGGTTGCGCAGCACATAAAGCCACCTGCTGAGTTTCCTCGCAAGAGCATTAATATGTTTACCCCACTGCAGCTTTGGATCTAAAATCAATCCCAGAAAGCGTACCTCCGAAATATTCTCTACACCTGATAAATCTCTCATAGAGACAGAAGCAGCCTATTTGAGCAGAACCAATTCTCAGCCCTCTCCTGTGCCACCATCTACGAAAAAGTGAAAGATGTCCAAAATCCTTAAAATATGCTATCCCAACACATGCCGAATATCGAGGCATATTTCATCCTAATTGAAAATATGTGAATTTTCCTTGATAAATTCAATAAATGTATACACTGTGGGCAAAATTAAATTGGAACCTTCTTTAATGCTTAACATCGTTTTTATTTTCAAAAGATTTTTTATCATTTTTGGATATGTTATAGCTTAAGGTATTGGGATTAAAAAGACCTTTGCAAAGAGGGTATATACTTCAGTGGCGTACAGAAAAGGGGGTATTTTTCAAAACCAATGTATTTCAGGTCGTTGCAAAAATTTATCATTTTTCGATATGTTATTTTCTAAGATTCAAAAAGAACTTTGTAAAGCGGGTCTACTTCAGTGGCGTGCATTAAAATTTAAAATTAATTATTTATTAAAAATTTGAAGTGAATTCAAAATTTCTGTACGCCACTGAAGTAGACCCTCTTTAAAAAGTTCTTTTCGATTCTAATAGCTTAGGCCATAACATATCAAAAAATTATAAAAATTCCTATTGACTTGGTTTTTTAATGGACCTGGTTTTTTAATGGTATTCCAAACCGTTCAAATCTATTTTGCCCATTTTTACATATTTATTTCATTTGGCCGATTTTTGCAGCGACCTGATATACATTGGTTTTGAAAAATAACCTCTTTTCTGTACTCCACTGAAGTACACCCTCTCTGCAAAGTTCTTTTTAATTTATATCATAACGTATCCAAAAATGATTAAAAATCCTTTGAAAATAGAAAAGTTATTACGCATTAAAGCAGGGTCCAAGTTAATTTTGCTCACAGTGCCATTATAAATTTTAGCCATCCATATGCAAAACAAATTTCATTACCGTCTTCCATGTATGCCAACCTAGGAAATAAATGTAACATGAGGAGATAATAATGTTTTGGAATGTAATGTAAAATTGGCATAACTAAAATAAATTGAAAATTTTGAAAAAGATTGGTCATAATAGGCAAACAAAGAATAAAATACTAGTAATAAATTTGAAACAGCCAAAACATTTACAGAGAATACAAATAAAAAACATATTTCGCAAAGATACGAATAAGTGAAACAAATACGAATAAAACAACAAAACATTAAGCAGTGTTCACACGTATGTGCCTTATCAGTCGTTAATCTAAAATTAAATTTAAGTTAAAATGAAAGAAACAAAACAAATGAAGCAACAAATAAGTTATTTATATAAATGAAAATACATTTGAAAGAATAATTAAAATTAAAAGATCTAAAATAAACTAAAGCCCGTTAAAAAAAACTCAAATACAAAAGGTATAGACCGTTCTCGCCTGATTTTTAAATTTGAAAAACTTTGTCAAGTATCAAAAACGTGGGAAAAGAGAGGTTCACTGCTGATAGAATGCTTCAGTGAATTCTCTAAAAAATGTATATCACTTAATTGTCGGTTGATTAAACATGTTTGTAAAATATGGATTTATTAGGTAAAGGTTATTAATCAAATGATACTGTACGAACTCAGGTGTTTACTTGCTACAAGCAAAGAAAATTCTATTGCTACAAGCATGGGCCGAATAAGAGAATAAGAACCCCATACTTTTTATGTCCTAGACCAAAGTTAAAATTGTGTGTTTTATAAGCTAAAACAAAATTACAAAAATGTTGTGCATATTTTTGTTAATATGACATCAAATTATCATCTAAAAGCTGACAGCTTAATAACGTCCCGCCGCGTTCACTTAATCCCATAATTTAGGACAACATTGAATAATTTCCGGGCACAGGTAGGGTGGCCGATTTTTATAATAAAAGGGATCGTAACCTATACGTGTGTCACCTGTAGCACCTGTTTACGTTCGATATTCTCTCAGGGCTTATGCCTTTTTGTTATGGGCTCGTAACAGTGCGGTTTTCGTCTTATTGTTTTATTACATTAGTCATTAGTCTTGAATATATAAATACCTACAGGATCATATTTTAGCCAGATAGAACACCTTTTATTATAGGGAATGGATTCAGATAGATTTCCTACATGGAAATTGTATAATGATTATTATTTATTACACCTTGTTAATATTGAATTAATGTCCTGTTACTGATTATTGGAAACTTAAGACTGAGAATTCGGGAGGCAGAGGGCCTTGTTTGGTTTTCCGGTCTCGCCTCCCAAATGAAAGAAAATACATCACGATTGATTTTTTTTAAAATGTTCATATACACTCTGATGTGAGTTTTGTAAATTCGTAATAAATTGTCATATTTCTTCGATTTCCAATAATACATGACAGTATTTTATGAATTTTAGGACCTGGACCAGAATTAGATCTCACAAAACTTCATTTAGAAACCGTCAAAATGATGACATTTGCGCGTCCCTGTATATGAAAATAATAATTATTATTACGTGAAATATAAATAGCATGCAAGATACGCATTAACCAAAATTCATAAATAACTCTCAATGAGACTTCCGTGTCTGAGCTTGTGTCGGTGTGTAATTTAACGCTGGAGTTTTGAAACTTAAATAATAAAGTTGTGTAAAGAAAGATAAGAAAAACGCCATAGTCGGAGGTATATAATAATGATTAGGTATGTGTAAAAACAAATTTCTACTACCGAGCATAACATATTCACTTTACGCAGTCTCGAAGATTCGTAAAATATATTATTTCAATGCAGTGCTTAAAATAAATTTCTTTACGACCTAGTGTAAAATAAATTACTTTACGCACTAGTGCGTAAAGTAAATTTAGCATATTTTTGAAATTTGGTGCAATGCGTAAAAAATTGATTTTTTCTGTAGATGAATTTTTTTTATGTTACTCTTGTGTATAAATCCCTTTTTTATTCATGGGACATTGCGATGTTATTCCCATTCTTAAAAACGCGTCACTTTAGTACGACTGCGTTCTGGGGTCACACGAGTGAAAATATTTTTAAAACAGCTCTGAGATAAAAAGTCAGAATTCTGAGCTAAAAAGTCAGATTTCTTAGATAAAAAGTCAGAAATCTGAGACAAAAAATAAGAATTCTGAGATAAAAAGTCAGAATACTTAAATAAAACGTCAGAATTCTGAGATAAAATGTCAGAGTTCTGAGATAAAAACACAGGATTCTGAGATAAAAAGTCAGAATTCTGAGATAAAGTGTCAGAATTCTCAGATAAAATGTCAAAATTTTGAGATAAAAAGTCAGAATTCTTAGATAAAAAGACAGAATTCTGAGATAAAAAGTCAGATTTCTGAGATAAAATGTCAAAATTCTGAGATAAAATGTCAGAATTCTGAGATAATAAGTCAGAATTCTGGATTTTGGATTAATAATTCCATGCTTCTTACTTATTCTTTATAACTCAGAATTCTGACTTTCATCTCAGAATTCTGACATTTTATCTCAAAATTCTGACTCTATCTCGGAATTCTGTCTTTCTATCTCAGTATTCTGACTTCTTATCTCAGAATTCTGACATTTTATCTCACAATTCTGACTTTTTATCTCAGAATTCTGAATTTTTCACAGAATTCTGATTTTTTAATGTCAGAATTCTGACTTATTATCTAAAAAATTCTGACTTTTGATCGCAGATTTCTGGCTTCTTATCTCAGAATTCTGACTTTTTATCTCAGAGCTCTTTTAAAATATTTTGTCTCGTGTGACCCCAGTACGCGTCGTACTTTACAGACTTGTTGCATATTTCATTATTTTGCACATGCAAATAACAACGATTGAACATTTGCTTGCTTTATTTAGATAAAAAAAATTACTTACTAAGGATGATTTACATTATCAGACATACAGCGACAAGTCATGGGCCGGCAAGGAGCCGACCGCTGACGTTGCTCCGATTATCAGACAAAGAAAGACACGACAATGATCGGTAACGACTTATGGGAGGTACGAGGACTATTTTTGAAAACCAAATCAAATAGACATAGGGCAGAGTGAATTTAACACGTTGATGGTACTGCGTCGAACGTGCTATCTCGTGCTGTGACACTATGGGTATTTTACAAAGTAAGATACAGAAGGTGTTGAATTTGATTCGGCGATTAAAGACGCCGTTGGAACTAGTGGCTAGGTCGCGCCGGTCTGAATCGTTCCCGGCACGATTGTGTTATTATTTATTCGAGGAAACACATGCAAGCTGCTGCATATTTCGTAAAAAGTGCATCCAAAGTAAGGGCACGTATTACAATAAGTAATATTTCACCTTTCGTATGGCCCTCCGCTCGCTACCGCTCGCTACGGGGGCTCAAGACCAGGAAACTAACCAGGGGCTAACCCAAACGTAACCCAAGACATACCTAAATTCAAGAAAAAAACTGTTTCCTAATCAAAACTAATCCATGACATACCCAAAATCAAGAAAGAAACTGTTTAGAAACTTAACCGTATAAAAAAATAAAAAAAAGCAACGGGGTTCGAAACCGAGCCGCCGGCCGCCACCTATATCCACAGAATCGAGACCCAACGATCTAAACCTCTAGACCACCACGGCTTATGCTGGATTCTGATATCACGAAGACATAACTCGAATACAATCGCTCGAGTCAACACCACATACACTAGATGGCGTTGGAGTCGTAAGAGAGAGAGGGAGGCGCCGCACGCAGTATTTCGTCATAGGGAACGTTTCAGCACAGCTTACCAAACAATCAGCTAGCCGACTCTCCTGTCAAAGTGGAAACAAAAATCTGACGTCACCGACGCCATTTCGGGTTAAAACACAGGGCCGGGTTTCCTTATCCCGGCCCAAAATTAACATAATTACATATTCATATCCATAGCTTATAGGTTGTTGTACATTTATACAAGAATTGTATATTGCATCCAATCAACGATAAAACAAAAAAAATATATAATATCAAAACTCCAATCCTGTCTATTTAAAACTGAATACTCCTTGTATTCATTTTTAAATAGACAGGATTAGAGTTTTGATATTATATCTTTTTTTTTTGTCTTATCGTTGATTGGATGCAATATACAATTCTTGTAGGTATAAATGTAAAACAACCTATTGTAAGCGATTTAGAGGTACATGTATTTGAAGCTAATATTTAATATAATTTAAGGTTTGAAAAGCTATGGATATGAGTATTTAATTATGTTAATTTTGTATATGGTGCCCTTTTAAGAGGGGCCTATAGCTTATCTCGAAAACTACGGGGGTTGCAAAAAAAGTAAATACAAAAGTTGTTCCTAGCAAAATGATCTTTATTTTTTTTTAATTGTCACTTTTTTATATACAGGGTGGTCAAACAAAGTTATATTTTTTTAATGAAACACACTATATTTTATTAAATTTTTGGATTCTACTTAAAATTCTCAGAATATTTGATGTAGAGATAGTAATTTCACAGCTATATACAGTTGAAAATCGGTACTTTGGCTAATTTTCACCTTGGGAGCAAGAAGACCATTAGAGATGAAGTAAAATTAATTTCACATTCCGAGGTACCAGATTTGGTACCCATCGTACCACCTGCCAGTTAGTACCGTCTGATAGCTCTTGAAAAGTTAAGACAGGAATGTGGAATTAATTTTGCCCAATCTCTAATCGCATTCTTGATAACAGGGTGAAAAGTAACCAAAGTACCGATTTTCAACTGTTTATAGCTATGCAAGTACTAACTCTAGAGGTATAGCATCATACATCAAATATGCTTAGAATTTTAAATAGAATCCAAAAATGTAATAAAATATAAGGTGTTTCATTGAAAAAAATTTAACTTTGTTTGATCATCCTGTATATAAAAAAGTGTCGATTAAAAATATAAAAAAACAAAGATTATTTTACTAGGAACAACTTTTGTATTTAATTTTTTTTTGCAACTCCCGTCGTTTTCGAGATAAGTATAGGCATAGCCTAAAGAAAACTATAGCTGCGACACTTAAGCGCGGCACCTTTGACAAGCGAGGACCAACTTTATCACTATGTAGTGGGGAGGAAATAAATAAATCTAACTTGACGTCAATCTCCCGGCAATCATTAGTGAAGTGAGCCGTACTAAAATTTTTTGGGACGTTATATACTAAAATTGTTACTCTCCTCTATTATTTTATTTAAACTTTCATCACAAAATATATGATTTATAAAATACTGTTTATTTCGAGTAAAGAATAACCATTTTTTTGATCCAAAAAGCTGCATAAAAGAGCCGGATATTTATTTAAACATTACATCTGAAAGAAATAGTTAAAAATGTCTTTTGAAGTGAAATTAAGAATGGCGAATATAGATTACTTGTAGTAAGTACAGCATTCTTGAACGCTGAATATAACTATAATAGAATATAAGCTCCAAGTTAATCTTTAAATATCAACAAGATCTATACACAACAAAAGTTTTTTTATATGAGATTTTATTTTGCACAAGTAGTTACGGTTTTAGACGAACTTGTGGATCTGCAATAATAATTTTGAAAATTTTGATTTATCTAGTTGTTCTCTTCTAAGCTTAAAAAAGATCTTATAGAAGTACATAATTTTGTTTTATACAAGGTGTTTCAAAAAACATGCGCCAACGCTCGGCCGGAGATTCATCATCCAAAAATAAGAAAAAAAGTTGATATTAACGTAGGTCCGGAAATGCTTAGTTTTCAAGATACAGGGTGTTGAACATTTAAAAATGTACGGGGACATGCAATAATATGCTTTTTATTTTTTCTTTCGAAAACGAGGTAAGATATGAAAACAACTCAAGAGACAAAAAAAAATTATTTTTAGTGGCTTAATCATAAAAAAATATAAAAATTGCAAAAAAGTCAGTGGCGTACATTTTTTTCGACAAAAATATTCGACAAGGTGCCTTCGCGGACGCCACTGGACTTGATAAGTTTAATCTAGTTAAAGAAAAATTAGCCCCTTATCACTGTTAATAACGCTGCCAAATTTCAACAAAATCGGGCAAAGGATATTTAAGATATTTTAAAAAAGCCGATTTTTTTTTAAATGTTCAACACCCTGTATCTTGAAAACTAAGCATTTCCGGACCTACATTTATATCAACTTTTTTTCTTATTTTTGGATGATAAATCTCCGGCCGAGCGTTGGCGCATGTTTTTTGAAACACCCTGTATAGATTCTTATACTCGACGCGCCGAACAGATTCACCAATCGCGAAAACAATTCGTCTTATTTTATGATTCAATCGACCCAATGTTTTGTTTTTCATTTCGATTTTTCTTATCCATAATACAAAAAATAAAAATAGAGTGTGTTAATCAAAGTTCCTATGTTTGGAATCAATGGAATCATAAAATAAGAAGAATTATTGTATCCGTGTTTTCCGTGTTTGGTGAATCTGTTCGGCGCGTTGAGTATAGCAACCTGCACAATTTTCTAAACGTATTATGTACGATTTTGCATATTTTTTCGTAACAGTTTTTTCATTTTATTCTCAAGATAAAAATATTGTCAAGATGGTGAAATGAAAGTAAATTTTTGATCTGGCTATAGTTCACGAACTAGTTTATGCATGAAGTGCACAATAACGCTAAATCAGAGCAACCTGTACCGTGCGTTCAATTTATCTTGATAACATTTTGATTCGCTGTAACTTTTTTGTTTTTAAAGATATCAAGTTAAACAAAAAAAAGCAAAATGTAGGGTTGGTAGCCAAATTTTTTTCTAAGTTACATATAAAATAAAACACTAACGATTTTCTGACATATCAGCCTACTTTCTATTTTTTAATTGGAACACCCTGTATATTACTACATTTTTGGAATCTCTAGAGAAGTCTAAACACATTTCGTGTATAATATCTTATACCTATCTTTCTTTAGGTGTTTACGAAATATTGACAGTTGAAAGTCGTGCATTTTGACATTTTGATAGGCTTTAAAATCTAAACCGCATGAGAGCAAAGAAAACGGTTTGCATATTCCTGTCTTAGGTTTTCATGAGCTATTAAATGACAGTAACTTTGAATTTAACCCGCGAATAAAATTGACCGGAACTTTTAAACCTCCGGTTAAATTGAAAGCCGCTGTCATTCGATAGCTTATGAAAACCTAAGATAGAGATGTGCAAACTGTTTTCTTTGATCTCGTGCGGTTTAGAGCCTGTCAAAATGCCCGACTTTCAACTGTCAATATTTCGTAAACAGCTAAAGATAGGTATAGGATATTATACACGACATGTGTTTTGATTTCACTAGAGAGTCCAAAAATGTAGTAATATACAGGGTGTTCTATTTAAAAAATATATAAAGTAGGCTTTTATGTCAGAAAATTATTGGTTATATGTAATCTAGAAAAAACTTGGCTACCAACCCTACATTTTGCTTTTTTGTTTACCTTATATCTATAAAACCAAAAAAGGTACAGCGGATCAAAATGATATCAAGGTGCAATCTGAAATAATGGATATATGTGGATAACGAGCGACTTTTACGAAAAACAACCAGCAAAAACAATGTTTTTGGGACTTACGCCTTTATGGTAGAATACGAACTGTTTATTGTAAAACGAAATGTTTTGCACTTTCTTATCTTCCACATGACCACAACCTGGAAAATACTCCCCACCAAACCGAAAATTTCGTATATCTAGATAATTACTAAATAACTAAGATAAGAAGATGCAAATCGTTTCGCGCTAAGTTAAACAGATCAAATTCTTTAAATGGAAATGAGGCTATTCGACATGCTACATGAAATTTATCTAGAATTTTTAGAAGAATTCGAAAATCGGAAAATATGTCCCGCTCTTTTGAGACCTTTTATATTGAAATATAATTCAATTATATTGTCAAACTAAAATCAACATGGCTAAATGATGAAATGGTTGTAAGACTAATAAAAAAATTAAAAACATGTTATTTCTATAAAATGTGTATACATATTAAGGGTACAGGGGAAAAATGATCTAAGCGCCATTTCCATAGGAAAACCTTCTACAGAAAAATAAAGCTCGTATTAAGATAAAAATAAAAGTTAAATACCATTTTTTCCAAAAGTGCACCGCACCGTTGCGGAGAAAATCCATTTCAATTACTGAAAAAACCCGCTTTTTCTTAATTTCAACGATGCACTTTTGGAAAAAATGGTATTTGACTTTTATTTTTACCTTAATAGGACCTTTATTTTTCCTGTAGAAGCTTTTCTGATATTCCTAAGTTTTTGTTTTTTTAACCACCATTTTTGTATTTTTTAAGTACCCTGTAATACTTAGTCTTAATTTAACATTGTCAAAATTAGTTTTTTTCCAAGCACCAACTTTTATCAAGAATAAAATTTTCTGTGAAATCAATAATAAACGTTTCCTATGGAAATGGCGGTTAGATCGTTTTTCCCCTGTACCCTTCGTATATATTTTATGAATGTTTCCATATTATTAATTTTCGATTATTTTTGGGCACTTTAAATTTTGTAACCTATTATGATATGTTTTAGTCCGTTTTGGTGCTTTTAGTTAGTTTGGGTTAGTTCAATCAGCTTTCGTTTAGTTTTAATTTATTTTAGTCATTTGAACCCAGTTCCGATACTTTATAACGAATTTTAATATTTTTGGTTAGTTTCGGTTAGCCGCCAAAACTGGGTCGTTCAATCAACTATCGATTAATTTCGGTTCCGATACGTTATTACCAATTTTAGTGTTTAGGATAGTCGCCAAAATTGAATTGATCTGAGTTAGTTTTAACTTACTTAATATTATTTTTAAGCTATTCCGATACGTTTTAGCCCGTTTTGGTACTTTTAGTTACTTTTGGTTTGTTTTGGTTAGTCTTTCAATCACATTTTGGTTACTTTCAATTTATTTTAGTTATTGAATTAATTCAAGTTAGTCGTCAAAATTCGCTTAATTTTGGTTAGTTTCAACTTATTTTAATATTTTTAATCTGTTACGATACGTTTTAGCCCTTTTTGATGCTAATGGTTAGTTTTGGTTAGTCGTTCAATCGACTTTCGGTTAGTGTCAGTTAGTTTTAATTTAGTTTAGTAATTTGAATCAGTTCGGATACGTTATAACCAATTTAAATGTTTTAAATTAATTTGGGTTAGTGGCCAAAATTCGGTTAATTTGGGTTAGTTTCAACTTACTTTAATAATTTTAATCTGTTACGACATGTTTTAGCCCTTTTGGTGCTTTTGGTTACTTTTGGTTAGTCGTTCAATCGACTTTCGATTAATTTCAGTTAGTTTTAATTTATTTAAATCATATGAACCGGTCCCGATACGTTATAATCAATTTTAAAGTTTTTGGTTACTTTCGGTTAGTCGCCAAAATTCGGCTAATTTGGGTTAGTTTTAACTTACTTTCGTTCAATCAACTTTCGGTTAATTTCAGTTAGTTTTAATTTATTTTCGTCATTGGAACCGGTTCCGATACGTTATAACCAATTTTAATGTCTTTGGTTACTTGCCAATATTCGGTTAATTTGGGTTAGTTTTAATTTACTTGAACATTTTTAATCTGTTCCGATACGTTTTAGTCCGTTTTTGTGCTATTAGTTACTTTTGGTTTGTCACTCAATCAACTTTCGGCTACTTTCAGTTAGTTCCAATTTATTTTACTGATTTGAATCGGTTCCTATACGTTATAAGCAAATTTAATATTTTTGGTTAGTCGCTTCAATTCCTTTCGTTTTGGTTAGTTTTAACTTACTTTAATTTTTGTAACCTATTACGATAGGTACGTTTTAGCCTGCTTTGGAGCTTATGGTTACTTTTGGCTAGCTTTGGTTAGTCGTTCAATTAACTTTCGGTTGGTTTCAGTTAGTTTCAATTTATTTTAGTCATTTGAACCGATTCCGATACTTTATGATCAAATTTAAGTTTAAATGAACAAACTAACTAGCTGCTTAATTCTGCCGTTCTTTTCCCATTTTAACACATAAACATTAACTTATTTATATAACATACAAACCAAACAATATATATGCATAACGTCTATTTACCCAAACAACGAATCTTTTCCTATTTTAATTCCTATGAAAATGTATTGCACTCCGGCCCAGGTAAGCGCGTATGATTGGCATCGAGTTCCAACTGCATGGTGTCCTCGCTTCACTGAGCTTCACGGAGAAAATTTGATTCCGTACCCCACTAAACGAGCCGAGTGTCGCGGCTATAGTTTTCTTTAGGCTATGGTATAGGCCCCTCTTAAACGGGCCACCCTGTACAATAATTGTTTTTATCTACAGCCGTGCGCAAAATAACTAATTATTAATTTCAAATGAAATCGCAAAATTGACGAATGCCGCGGCATCCTTATTTTATGCTCTAAAGCGTACATGGAATAGTTATTTGTGTATTTAGAGCGCAAAGTAACGGATTGCCGCTTGAGAAAGAATGTTACTGCGCGACGCGTAGCGGAGCGCAGTAATCTTTCGAAAACGGCAATCTTACTTTGCGCTCGAAAAACACACAGAACTTTTTCTACAGCCGTATTTTTTAAAATTAAATCCACATTTTTCTCTATACTTATTCTGAAATTTGCGAATGACTGTCAGTTTTGATATATTATGTTCGGGCATATTTAGAACAGGATTGTCAGCAACAAACTGTAACAAACGCACGACTGTCATTTATTTATCTTCGGTTTCCATGACCATTCAGCACACTAGACGGAAAAAGTGAGAATTTCCTTTTCCATGTTCGCGCTAGAGCGCAAAATAAGGATCCACGGCATTAGTCGATTTTGCGATTTCATTTGAATTTAGTATTTAGTTATTTTGCGCGCGGCTGTAGAAAAAAGAAATTTCTCACTTTTCCCGCCGAGTGTGCTATGAATAGTCATGGCAACCAAAAATATAAATAAATGACAGTCGTGCGTTTGTTACAATGGTTGCTGGCACTTCTGCTCTAAATATACCCGAATATAATATGCGAAAAATGACAAGTCATTTGCAAATTTCAGAATAAGTGTAGAGAAGAATGTGTATTTAATTTAAAAAAATACGGCTATAGAAAAAGTTCTGTGTATTTTTTGAGCGCAAAGTAAGATTGCCATTTTCGAAACGTTAACGCGCTCCGCGGTAACATTCTTTCTCAAGCGGCAATCCGTTACTTTACGCTCTAAAAACACAAATAACTTCTAAAACAATTAATTTGTTTAAGGTAATTTGTAACATAATCTTCATTTTAGGATAAACAATATCATAGTAAGAAGTATTACATTCAACATTACTTACATTCCAGTAAAAACAGCTATGCTTACATTAATGAATAATAATTTTTTAAGGTGCTTGTCAAAAAAACTTACCTAATGGCATATTTGGGAAATCTAAAAAAACTTATTTTTTTGTCAGATTCATATAACTTTTCGCACTGCAGTTTTTAGCGGCATAAACGCAGTTTATCCATTTCTATTATATAAAAGCACAGATATTATAAAATAAGTAGTTTGTCCAAGAACGTATGTACACTGTTACTTACTGTAACTAGAAAATATATAAACCTAAACTGTAACTACGACACTGGCTAACACAAACAACTCATCTGACACGACCACGAGCGACGAGCCAACGCTGTCGAATTTGATAGATTTTATTAACCCAAAATGGCGGCCTGCGCGAGGAAATGCGCATACCGTTCCAGTTTTAAGAGTTGGATAGCTGATTGTCTGGTAAGCTGTGGTTTCAGACTGGCGCGACCTAGCAGCTAATGTCGTTGGACGTCCATAGATCTTATGTTAATGCCGTAGTGCGTCTTTAGGTTAAAAAATAACGTAAA
>MU182169.1:12671-59621 GCA_016904865.1 Pissodes strobi | reverse complement strand
AATCTAATATAATAAAAACTACCTAAGGCGAAATCTATACAGGGTGACATGTACAAAAATGGTGCATACAGACTAATTTCTAGAATCACGAAAACCCAGCCTGGAAGCGCTCGGGAAAGCAGACATGTCTGCCGGATCTGGTTTGCCGCTACGGTAGGTGGCGAATCGTCTCTGCAGGAGCACTGATTCCTGCCGCTGGCTGGTTTGCGTCTCCTGCCTGTTGTGGTTGCGGTTGCGGTTGTGGCTGCGGTTGTGGAGCTGCAGCTTCTCGGACTGGTGGTGGCTGTAGTCGTAACTGTCGTCTATGTCCTGGGGGATTGGTACGTCGACCGGGTCCTTGTCCAGGATATAGGCTGGCTTGAGTCGGTCGATGGTGACGGTGACTTCGCGTCCTCTCACGTCGATGACGAACGTCTTTTCGTCTCGGCTTATCACGGGAAATGGACCATCATAGGGTTGTTGTAGTGGCTTCTTCTGGGCTTCGTGGCGGACAAAGACGTGGGTGGCTGTGTTAAGGTCCCTAAAAATGAAAATGTTCCTCCTGCGGTCATGGTTGCTACCATTGGTGGGACGGAGCTTGCTGAAGCGTTGCCGAAGCTCCTTGATGAAGGTAGATGAACCATCATCCATAGCGTCTGGTGATCGGGACGTCAGGAATTCGCCAGGTAGGCGGATGGGTTGTCCGTACACCATCTCTGCAGCGGTTGCATCGAGATCTTCCTTCCAGGCCATTCGAACGCCTAGCATGACCGTCGGTAGGCTCTCAGTCCAACGAGTCTGGTGGCATCTTAAAGCTGCCTTCAGTTGGCGGTGAAATCTCTCGACCCTTCCATTGGCTGCAGGATGGTAGGCTGTGGTGCGGATGTGGGTGGTTCCTATCAAGTTGGTGAGGTGCCTGAATAGATGCGACTCTATTGGCGGCCTTGGTCGGTGGTGACTCGCAATGGAACGCCAAACCTGGATAACCAAACCTCATAGAATGCCCGTGCGATGGTGATTGCTTCCTGGTCTTGCAGTGGTACTGCTTCCGGCCACCTGGAAAATCTGTCTATCATGGTGAGACAGTACCGGTATCGTTCCCATAGCGGCATCACAACTATGTCTAGGTGGACGTGGTCAAAGCGGCTAGACGGCGGTGCAAATGTTCCGACGGGGCTTTTTACGTGACGCGTTATCTTGGAACGCTGGCACTCCGGACAGGTTTGCGTCGACTTCCTGCAGTCTTTCTTGATGGAGAACCACACGTACCGTTGCGTTACCAGCTTGACTGAGGCTTTTACGCCAGGATGGCTTAGGCGATGTACGCTATCCAACGCTGTTCTCTTCAAGGGTGTCGTGATGAAAAGTCTAGCGGTAGGTGTCGAAACGTCGCACCAGAGGGTGCAGGTGCTGCCAGGAACTGCAATCTGTTTCAGGTTTAGTCCTGTTGAACGGTCCTGTCGTAGTCTCGCCAACTCTCCGTCGGTGAGCTACGATGTTGCTAGGGCCTCATAGTTGATTGACGCATGGATCTCCTCGATTCTGGAGAGTGCGTCGGCGACTACGTTGTCGCTGCCAGCAATGTGTCGAACATCGGTTGTGAACTGGTTGATGAAGTCCAGGTGTGGGAACTGTCTAAGCGATATCTGTGACGTCTTGTGGCGGAAGGCGTACGTCAATCGCTTGTGGTCTGTAAAGATGACGAATTTTTTTGCCTCTACCATATGCCTGAAATGCTTCACAGACAGGTATATAGCAAGAAGTTCACAGTCATAGGCACCATACTTGCATTCTGTAGGGCTGAGTTTCTTGGAAAAAAATGTTAATGGTCGCCATTGTCCTTCTACCCACTGTTGGAGGGCGGCGCCGACTGCGAAATCTGAGGAGTCGCAGAAAATAGCGAGCGGTGCATCAATTTCTGGGTGTGACAGCAGCGTCGCTTGAGCCAACGCTTCCTTGCAGGCCCACGACGCGGCTTCCGGAGTCCAGAGTAGTGGTGCCTTCCCCTTGACCTTGTCTTTGAGAAGGTTGTTCAGCGGGGCTTGGGTCATTGCTGCCTTGGGAATGAACCTCCTGTAGAAATTTAGCATCTCCAAGAATCGGCGGAGCTGCTTGGCCGTGTCAGGCTTCGAATAGGTCCGGATTGCTTCGACCTTCTCTGGTGGGGGTCGCGTGCCACCACTGGAGACGAGATATCCCAAGAATTTCACCTCTGGTTTTCCTAGGACGCACTTGCTGGGGTTTAAGATGATACCATACACCCTGAGTCTCCGGAAAAGTACCTCCAGGTGCTGAAGGTGCTCTTGGACTGACGTTGAGGCGACGAGGATGTCATCGATGTAAGTGTAGCAGAAATCCAGTCCTCGGGTAACCTCATCCATGAAGCGTTGAAATGTTTGTGCTGCGTTCCTGAGTCCAAATGTCATGAACGGAAACTCAAACAGGCCGAATGGCGTGGTAATGGCGGTTTTTGGGATGTCCTCTTCAGCAACTGGAATCTGGTTAAAGGCGCGTATTAGGTCTATGGTAGAAAAAAATGGATTTACATTGCAGCTTTTGAGCGAAGTCCTGGATATGGCGGACGCCATACTGGTCGGGACAGGTACGGCTGTTCAGGGCTCTGTAATCCCCACATGGTCTCCATTCGTAGTCATTCTTTGGAACTAGGTGTAGTGGTGCGGACCAGGGGCTCTTGGATGGACGTGCAAGGCCTAATTTGAGCATGACGTCGAATTCTGCTTTAGCTGCTTTGAGTTTGTCGGGAGCCAGGCGTCGCGGTTTCTGTGCAACCGGTGGACCGGGTGTGGTGAGGATGTGATGCTTGGTTTCATGTTGAATACCACTGAGTGCGCCGTCTGGTCGTGTGATTTCTGGAAATTTTTCCAGGACCGTATGGAAGGGTGATGTGCCACTGATAACTTTGATTGTCTGAGCTCCATACTCAGTCACCTCGCCTCGTGAAGTAAGCTGTGTCGTGGAGTCTAGGAGTTTGCCTCTCTGCAAGTCTGGAAGTAGCCCGTAGTGTGCTAGGAAGTCTGCTCCTAGGATGGGCTTGGAGACATCGGCGATGACAAACCTCCATGGGAAATCGCGACGCAGTCCAAGGTCTAGATTACGTGTAATTATCCCGTATGTGGCTATAGGCGAACCATTTGCAGCTGAGAGTTCATAGGCGGACTTGGTTTGTTTACCATGCACTTGGTGTCGCGGGAAAACGCTGAGGTCGGCGCCAGTGTCAATCAGGAATTGGATATGGGTTTTGCGGTCGCAGACAAACAAGCGGGGCGAGTTGTTGCGGCGAGTATCATTAGCCGCTTCTAATGACCGCCGTTGACGTTTCCCTGGGTCCATGAACAAGGCGCGGTGCATTTGCGAGCTGCTTGTTTGAAACGCCAATGGTACCAGCACATACCAGCAGGAGGCGATTCTCTGGGCGCGAATGGAGATCTCGGACGCGATTGTGATCGCGGACGGAACTGTGAACGCGGGCTATGGTCTCCTCTAGGTGCGCTCATGTCCTGCTTGAGGCTTGCAAGCTCTCCTTTTACGTCCGAAAGTTGTAAAGTTAGCTGCTGTATAAGCGTATGGAGGCTGGTTTCCTGAACCGTAGTGGAAGTAACTGCGGCTACGGCCGGTTTTGTTAGCAAAGCTGTGAAGATGTTGTTCACCAAGTCAGCAGCTTCCCTAAGAGGTTGTTGTGTAAGCGTAGCTAAAATCGGCTGTATATCGTCTGGTAGGCGTCTTACCCAAATGCTTTTCAGCAAGGGCTCTGGCACAATTGATCCTGCTAGTGCCTGTAGCCGTCGGAGGAATTGCGAGGGTTTGTCGTCGCCCATGGTTTCAGTCTCTAAAAGCTGCCTGATTTTCTGCTCTTGGCTGATGCTTAACCGTTTAATGAGTTGCCGTTTGAGTTCATCATGTGAGTCGTTATTTACTGGCCGGATCACTACGTCGCGGACTTCCTTGATATACCGCGAAGGCAATTTTGCGAGAATTTCTAGATATCGCTGCTGCGTATCCGTGATGTTTGCCCGAAGAAAACACGCTTCGACGATCACGAACCATAATTCGGGGTCCGTCGGGTCAAGATCCGGGAGTCGCGGCGCGGAATTTGTCGCGATCGAGACTAACGCCAAGTCCTAGGTGAGCGATTTGCACGCGACGCGAACGCGAAGCGCTGGCGATGCCGTACGAAAAGTTAATATAGTCGCACGGCATCGCCACTGATTCGCGTTCGCGTTCGCTGCAAATCGCTCACGTAGGACCGGGCGTAAGGCGTCACTAGCTACTACACTGTCAGGCATTTTAAGCGAGAGAAAAAAAAATGTTGTATGCTTGAAATATGTCTAAAGTTTCACAAAAAAAAATCACTTTGAGCGCGGAAAAAGTCAGAAAAATCACGAAAAGTCAATGTTATTTGCAAAAGTACTTACACGTATCTTCAATGTTCTGATTGTGCACGGCACTATACACTGTTTACACTCACGATCAGATCACGTCGGGGTCACCACTTTCGCGAGTTGCTGTCGTATGATGCCGACAACAATCGCCTTTTTCTATTACTGGAGGGTGAGCGTAAATAAAACTACTGTGACTACATGCGAACAGAAAACAAACTATATTTCTGTCGTTGTACTTAAATCTAATAGAATTACACTAGGATATTTTTAGAAATGAATGCGTGACTGAGAGAGCGGACTCAGAAGATATGCCTGTATGATCTGTCTAGATGAACTAACTCTCTCAGACGAATCTTGTCCCTTCGTCGACTCGTTTTTCCCTCTCTTCATCCGGATCTCTTTGCCGTTTTGTTCGAGGTACCTTCGGAGCTACCTATACTTGGGTTTTTCCTGATTGGATATTATGATGGAAAAGTTTGAATATATTTTACCTTTATGACGGTCGAGATTTATGAGCTTCAGGCTAGCCGATATGAGATTAATATTTTACAAGGAGGGTTTTCTAGGGCTAATTCATATTTACAAGGTCGGCGTTATTGAGGGAAAAACCTAAAAATCTAATATAATAAAAACTACCTAAGGCGAAATCTATACAGGGTGATATGTACAAAAATGGTGCATACAGACTAATTTCTAATGTTATATACAAGGCAAGTGTGGGAGACTTAAAGCCGCCACAACATTTTCACATATAAGACTGTGCTACGATAATTTAGTATAGAGCAACCTCCCCAAATACAAAATCATAAAAAAAATTCTGCCGAAGTGCATCATTTTCATTTTTTCGACTCTAGAATAACTGAAATCAGTTACATGAAAATTTAAAACATTTTTCTGTTTTACAGTCATTTTCATTTTTTGAGTTAGTTTGGGTTAGCTTTGGTTAGTTTAGGTTAGCTTTGGTTAGCCAGGGTTAGCTTTGGTTAGTTTGAGTTAGTTTCGTTTAAGCCATTACGCACTTCCGTGAAGAAAGGCTTGCGCGAAGCGCAAGCCTTTCTTCACGCAAGCTTATGCGAAGGAATTCCGGTTAGCTTGGGTTAGTTTGGGTTAGCTTTGGTTAGTTTCGTCTCGTTTAAGACCTTACGCACTCGCGTGAAGAAAGGATTGCGCGAAGCGCAAGCGCAAGCCTTTCTTCACGCAAGCCTAGGCGAAACAATTTCGGTTAGCTTTGGTTAGTTTGGGTTAGCTTTAGTTAGTTTGGGTTAGCTTTGGTTAGTTTAGGTTAGCTTTGTTTAGTTTCGTCTCGTTTAAGCCACTAGGCACTTGCGTGAAGAAAGGCTTTCTCTACAAAAAATGAAAATTACGAATTTTCGCAAGGATATTTTTGTGTGTTTATGTTTAGAAGAATGTGTGAAATGTGAAACAAAAATATGCATTCATGTAACTGATTTCAGTTATTCTAAAAGTTATAATATTCTATTAAAAAATAAATAATGATATATTTCCGCAACAAGTTTTGCGTGTGTTTATGTATAGAAAAGTGTTTAGAAGGCAAAGCAGAAAAATGTTTTTATATAACTGGTTTCAGTTATTCTAAAGTTGGAAAAATGATAATAATGCATTTCCGCCGAAAAAAAATGTTCATTTTGTGTTTAGGGATGCTTTCATATATCGAAAAAAAATTTTTTTTTATATAACTGGTCTCAACTAAGAGGAATTTTACCTAAGATTTTTTTCTAATGAATTTCCGCTCTTTTAATTTTTTTTTTTTTTGAAAATTAGGGGAAAAATATTGATTGTTCTGCGTTGAGAGAGGTACTTTAATGCCAAAAATTAAATTAATTTCTTCCTAAACGAAACTTGACCCCTTCGGAACTATATTTAACTGGATGCGGGCAACTTAGCAGATTCAGCTGGCTAAGTGGAAGACATTTAATATTGCGATATCAATTTTAATTTTAGTTTGCGTTAAACTTTATATGATAGAAAATTAAATTCACAATAAAAATAAATCACTAATAATTTAAGTGTTCAATGTGATCCCCGTTGTTCTCGAAACAAGATCGATAACCTCTTTGTTTGTTAAAATGTGATTTGCCTGGTTAAGGCGATTTATTTCATTAACAATTTTTGCATGACGTCTTTAATATTTTGGTTGCGTTGTTTGTTTACCGTGTTCTTTAAAGGATGATTTTCATATATAGGACTGTGCGCCTACCATGATGCGGCCGTCGCGGGTATTCTACTTTTTCACAATAGGATTGAAGGTCGTAGCACAATCCTATATGTGAAAATGCAAATAAGAGCTTCAGTGCGTTTTATATGGAACATACAATTTTTTGATTTACAGGGACAACGACACGGTAGGTGCACAGTCCTATATATGAAAATCAGCCTTAAATCGCCCCTAAGAAATTAGTCTAAAACTGAAAGGTCGGAGCAAGCTCCATTTCGCCCAAGCCATTCATTATAGCGTCCGTTTGACAAGTTAACATTACGCACGGTATGCGAAGGTGTTCCATTATATTGCCAAATTATATTCTTATTACATTGATATTCTGTCACTTGCAAACCTTCCAAAAGGCTTCAATTTCGTTTTCTAAGAACTCATTGTATCTTTTTCCATTTAATGTCCGGTTGAATATGAATATTCATGAGCTCAAAAAAAAATTCCTGAAACAATTTTTGCCTTTTGTGGCATTACTAGTAAACATTTCCAAAAATCTTCTTCATGCTTCTTTTGCATTTTCTTGGCATTTGTAGAACAGACTAAGAATCTGTAATTTCTCATAAAGAGTGTCTCATTTCGACGAGAATAAAATTGTCAATTTTTTTTGACTTTGAAGGATTTAAACGTAATTTTACCTGTATTACCAAAGAAAATTCTACTTATAATATTCTTTGCCTAAACTAACCTATCGTATATTTCAAATAGGTTAAAATAAAATTATAATTGATAAAACATTAAAATGTAATAAATCAGCTATGACAATATTAAATGTTTTCATGAAAACGGACTTAAAAAAATGCATTTTTCCAAAAATCGTATAAAAAAACGGTATGTTCCATTAAAAAAACGCCCTATCTACAGCGTAGCTCTTTTGTTTTTGATTCAAATGTTTTTTGGTGACGTTTTTATTCTACAGAAAAAAAATACATGATTGACTATTTCGGATTTTATCGAAAATATAAGGAAGGTCAAAAATAAGCCCCTGTTCAGTCCTCGTTGTACCTTTTTCAACGTATAAAAACTTTTATATTGCCAAATGGCGAATGCACGGCTAAAAGTTTTCGTCTGCGACTCAAAGTATTATATTGTAACATCAGGCAAGGGCCCCTCAAGACTTTTGAACACTGGCCGGCAGTTGCGCCACTGGTTGACATTTTCTGATGATAACAGAAAAAAACAGATTTTATTTTAAATTTTCATTAATTCACTCTCAAATATTAAAACGATTTTGAAGTAAAAATATCGTAAGACACTGCATGTGCTGCGTTGCCCGTCATTAGGAAGTTTCAGGTGATATTACGGTCTTATTGCACCTCGATACGTCGAATGGTGAGAAAGTTCAGCTGGCTTCGCCCTAACTTCGTTACGGAAACAGAATAACCATTATAGCCGTTGTTAGCTCGATGATTTCAGAATTATCGGCCGTGTTTTCAGTTTTTATTGCTTTTATAGTGTGACCTGTAGATATTAAATAATACATACCTATTTATTCAGAAATCCAATAACAGACCCAAGATATTTTTTCAGTAAGATAATTCAACACATATGGGAAAATTAAAAAGGAAAACCCAATACCTCTAAAATAATAATAAATTGGAAATATAAAAGTAAGGACAACTTTAAGATAACAAGTGGAACAATCATTAGTTCTTCAGACCACACATAAATAATACTCTTGCTTATTAGTTCGTTAACAAGAACTTATCCTTATCTTTCGATGGTTCAATTTTAGCACACACGAAAGACATTTTCGAACCGAAATTGCCAATGTCATAGGTGAGTTCTGGTCATGCAAAATCATCTCACAAAAGTTGAAATCCTGAAGACTTTGCATTTAATAGTAACTGCCTAAAATAAATAATTTTCATTAAAAACCCTTAATTTTACTGATGAATTAATTACTTATTTAAGACGTACAGGTGAAGGGATACTTCTCATAGCAATTTTGCCGTGAATATAATGTTACTGAAGAGCAAATTTTCGTACAAAGACCATAAAATTGTAGGGAGTGGTCAAGCAATCAGCGATTATATATTAGTCGAGCATAATAGTTTTTTCTCGCTCGTGGCCAATGAGAGCTGTTTTTCGGATGCGCAGATCGGAAAGGGCGGACTGGAAACTCACACAACACTCCCCCGACGTAACGAGGAGTTTTACCGCAAATCAAATAATAACGTAATTGTAATTATAAGTAAAATAAATAAATTTTTATTTCAATTGCTTGTTTCATGGATGTAAAAACTGTGCATCGTTTTTCAACCGATGGTCATCAGATTAATAAAATAAAATAAATAACATCCCTATTAAATGTAGCATATCCACAACTTGTATGCAGATGACTTCTATGGAATATATTTTAGGGTAGATCGGAATGCAACATTCTCTTCAAACAGATTTATTAGATCTGTTACGATTCTCGAGATATTTACAAAGATATAAAAACTATATACCTATTAATCTTTATTTCGAAACCTGTTAAGCCGTTAAGGATGAAGCACTCTTGTGCATGTGTATCTACTTACGAAAAGCAATTTTTGAGTTATATCAATGTTCATCCTATATCTTATACTTTCTGATTTATAGCCATTTAAATGAACATTAAAAAAATCATGTGTGCATCAGTTCACACGCGGTAGAAGTGAAAACTTCATAAAACTAAACCAAGCGGTCACCCATCTAAGTACTAATCACGCCCCACGTTGCTTTCTTCAGTTATCGGATGAGATCTACTTTTTACTTTTTACTCTTAACAACTGTATAACTGTGTTATATCTCATTGGCTCGCAGGCTAGAGCCTATAGATCTATATCTTTGTATTGGGGTCACTTATTCGTTTCCTCGTTTCCGTTTCATCAAGTCTCAAACCAATCCCGTTCTCAGCCGGCTAAAGGCGCCAAAGAAATTTTCACATTCATTATTCTGTTCAGGGTGATCACGTATAATGTCCCCCCTTTAATTTTTTGAAGTTAAAACTTCTCTAGCACCGTTAGCCAGCTCAGAGCGGGAGTGATTTGAGACTCGATGAACCGAACTTGCTAGAGCATGAGATTGAACACAGTTATGCAGTTGTTACATTTTTGTCAAGAGTAAAAAATAAAAAGTAGTTCTCGCTCGATCACTGAAGTTAAGCAACGTATGAACTGCACACATGATTTTACGTGTTACAGAAACATTAAAGTGTAACCTTGGAAATTCATTACTATACAGGGCAAATAAAAAGTTTTTGAAGCCGTTGGGTGTGATTTCAGTCTCGATGAAACGGAAACGGGGAAACGCTCGATGAAGCGGAAACGAGAAAACGGAAAAATCGACACCAATTTCAAAACTGCTTTAACGCCGTTAGCCGGCTGAGAATGGGAGCGATTTGAGGCTCAGTGAAACTGATGAAACAGAAACGAGGAAACGAAAAAAGCGACACCAATGAAAAGATATAGATCTATAGGATCTAGCTTGCGAGAGAATGAGATAGAACACAGTATACAGTTGTTACATGTTTGCGAAGAGTAAAATGTAAAAAGTAGTTTTCGTCCAATCACGGAAGTTAAGCAACGTCGGGCGTGGTTAGTACTTTGATGGGTGACGGCTTGGTTTAGTTTTATGAAAGTTTCACTTCTACCGCGTGTGAACTGTCTTTAATTTCATATAGTCTGTAATATCGCTCTGCTGTAGTTTTCAATTCTGTCGTGCGGTTTTAAGCACACACCTTTTTTTTTAATTGGGAACACCTTATATTATTGCATTTTTGGAATCTGCTTGATCTTCTAGACCACGGCACAATTGTTCTAGACATGTTTTATACAACATGTTCTATACCTAAATTCAATTGTTTTTTAGATATTGGCATTTGAAAATTAATATCTTGGGCACTTTGGAAGGAGTATATTCCAAACGACTAAGCTTAGAGCAAAACTGTTTACACTTTCCCATCTTAGTTTATTATGAAATTCCTCTCATGTTGCAGTCTAACAAGAAGCGTTGTTTTATTCACCTCCGACAGGAACGTCCGGTTAGGCCGAAATTGGTACCACTAAGTAAGCCGTGAAAAAAACAAAATTCCAGAGTCCAAACCGCTTTACTCCAAGCCATGCCGCAGAATATTTTGCCCGCCAAAGTGTCCAAAATATCAATTTTCAAGCGTGGGTATCCAAAAAAATAGTTTAATTTGTCCATAGTACTTCCAGGAGGATAAAAAAATGTGACTTTCCGACAATCGGACGTGGTCAATTAGGCGCTCAAAAGTTGAACGCGCGACAATTATTGGTCGCGTTGATAATAGATCACGGCGTCAATTGCTTGCAGCATCAATAGGACGCGACGAGAATCAGATGTGGAGAAGATTATAAAATATACAATAATAAAATTGTGTTAATTTAAGTTGAAGTATTTTATTAAAATTAAAATAAAAAGCATGATAAAAAAAAAGGATATTAACAAATGAATACACATGTGGTATTAAATAGGTACAAAATACAGTTCCTTGTCAAAATTAAAAAAATGAATAAAAGCTGTGATTATGAGCAATTCCTCGTAAGTACTCTAAAAGTGGTCTATTGAAGTATAAAATTCGACAATTATTTTACATTAACTATGTTGGGGTTTGGATTTTACATTAACTTGACACATTGAATAATATGATATCAATAATATTATAACCAAAAAACTAAAATTATAAGGTGTTTGGTTTAGCAATCTGCCAAATCTATTCCAATTTCCGATCTAGCGGAAACTAATAAAAATACTAATAAAAACAAACCTAGGTATGAATATATAGCGGCTTTCTAAAATACATGCTTAAAATTTGCACGTATACCTGACATAGAGGTAAAAAAAAAGTTCCTATAAAGCTAGATTCGAAACCGCTTTCTCATGAATCTAGAGCCTTTTGAAGATGGCTTCCTTAGTTTATAGCTGTGGAACTAGTTAAACTACCACAACTAATTCTGGTAAATAAATTAATATCAATTAGTCGACAACGATTATTAGATCTCCTTGGATAATATTAACTTAATCCATAGGCACGAGTCTACCAGTGAGGTCAGATTATGACTTTTCTATGCCTCTTGCATAGAAAGGTATGTTTGGTTCGTTTTTTAAACTCAACAGATTTCGAGAAAAAGCAATCATGTGAAAATGTCAAAAACTTCAAGTCTTACAAGGCATGTGGTTAAATTTATCCAAGTACCCTCCTTGTCAAATTTAACATTGTCCAATGAACAGAAATAATTGTACTGATTGACAATAATTTTACGTCCCAAACTCTAAGTTAATCAGGAGATATTAAACCAATTTATATGGGGCCATCTTCAAAGGGCCCTAGTTCCTCGAGGCAGGGGCGGATTCAGCATTTTCTTCAGGATAAGAACTATTAACAAGGATTTTTCAAACATTTATTTTGACTTTATTTATTCGTCAAAGTACGTACCAAAAAACGTAAAACAATAAAAATATCTATTCAAAATAAAAATTAAACAAAAAATATAACGAATTTTTCATAATGAAACCAAAACCAAAAAACAAAACAAATTTCTTCGCAAGCATGTATTCTAAAACTGATTTTATTTTTTGACTGTTTTGAAATTAAATCCCTAATGATGTTAAATGAGTCAAATAATAAAATCATTTTTTGTTTTTTTTTTTGCTATATCTATCTATAATGTTTTCTACGTTAAGTTCAATATTACTATAAACGTACATAAGGCCAAGACCATTAATCTTGAGCAATTGTAGAACGAAGGTACGTTTTTAACAATCTTAAAGTAGAGAAGCTTCGCTCTGCAGTTGCAACAGAGACTGGTAGACTGCTTAAAATTTTTAAACATTTCTAAATAATAGGAAATTCCTTTAATGCCACAATCAGAAGCATTATTAATTAATTTTTATAACTGTACCTCACCTGTTAATAACTGTGTTATAGAAACCTTGCCAATATTGGAGCCAAACATGTCGAATATTTTTGACAGCTTTTCAGACAGATACATCATATCAGTAATAGAAGCAAGTTTTTTTGGAAGTAATACAGTTAAAACAAAAGAATTTGACACTTTTTCAGATAACCTCTCTTTCTAGTCTGCTATTACGAAATCCAAACAAATACAAAATGATTTGGTGTTAAGTCATTCGGATCTAAAAAGTTATCCCTATATGGGTTTGTCTTAATGTCAAACGAGGCATTTTTAATTCTACATTAAGAATATCCATAAGCTTGGATGCTTCTTTCAATATAAAAGTTTCAAAATAGGCGTCTGCATTTGTTCTTTTTCAATTTAAAGTTTCAATTAATAATTTTAATTTGGTTGTAGCTGACTCTATGTCAATATTTTTAGATTGTAAATATTTGCTAAATGGTTGCGTAACTGCAAAGATATCTGCAAATGTATATAGTGTTATGATAAACTCACAATCACAAACTGATTTAAAAAATGTTAGCTTTGGTTGCAGAGTTGGCGTTATTCCAATCGGAATTTTATTTAAAAAAGCCACAATTTGGAGCAAATCATTTTGAAATTCAACAATGAAATCATGTCTTTTAACCTATCGATTCTGACAAGGATCTTTTTGCGAACCTTGAAAAAAATTTACAAATTTAAGGGAATTGTCCGCAAAGCTCCTGTGGTCTAATGTGGCATATGTGTGGGCCCAGGTTCGATCCCCGTCGGTCACCGTACTTCTTTTTTTTAAGTTATTTTTATTTTTTTAAACTAAAACAGAGTTTTATCCACAATACCGAAACAGAATATTTACACTCGACGCGCGTTTCGCTAACCATGTTAGCATCATCAGGAGATGATTAAAACTCTCCTGATGATGCTAACATGGTTAGCGAAACGCGCGTCGAGTGCAAATATTCTGTTTCGGTATTGTGGATAAAACTCTGTTTTAGTGCATATTGCCGAAGGTTCCAAACCCCAACGTAGTATTTTTTTTAAAGTTAGTTAAAAAAAGAATTTTGGTTTTGGTCTGGCTCCGGGATTGGTTTGTGTGTCTTAAGAAAAAACAACATTCATCATTCATATTATTCATTCATAACTCGCATAACTGATGTCGATAATAATTGGCGCTTGTGCAAATGGGGGATTTATGTTTAGCTGGAGACGCGAGTGTCAATACAATACTCGTTGGTGAATGTGAGTCAGTTTATAAAATTTTTCTCTAAAATTTTATTGGAAAATCTTTCTATAAAATTGTATTGGAAATTTTGTCTATACAATTTTATTGTTTTATTATTCTCTAGCAATATGATTTTTTTTTAATAGTTCCAGGGGGGGGGCGCCGCCTCCCTGTATCCGCCCCTGCCCCGAGGAAGCCTTTTTGTACCTATGTTTAAAAGAAATTTTCTAATTTTTATGTCAGTAACACCGGTTTAAATTTTCACCGCGTATTGTAGAAACATCCGTGTAAGGGCCCAATTGTCATGATTCATGATCGTCCAGTTATCGTACACGTCCAATTTATCGTACGCGTCCAATTATCTCGTACCCAATAGTTATACGTGTCCAGTTATTATGCGTCCAATTGACCGTCCAAAAATGAATGGTATACGTAGAAAAAAAACCATTTCAACTCTTCTGTATAGTAATGAATTTCCAAAGCTGTGTTATACGTCCAAAAAGTTTTTATAAACATTTACACATTTATACTAATTTTTCTGTAACGTAACGTATAATAAAAAAGTTAAAAGCGGGGACATTATACGGGCGTTCACCCTGTACCTACCACATCAAAAATTTTTTAATTTTATAGTGAGGCTAGAAAATTCTTGACTTAATAGTAAAATTTGACAGCTGTCAAAAGTAATAACAGTCATTTTGAGTAGACATGATGAAAAAAAATAAGATTGATCATTTTCATTTTTCACGGCTACTAGTTCAGGAGGCAATGATTTTTTTGGTACTTATTTTCCCAGTCGGCGTATATCTCTTAGTTTGTTCTATTGAATTTCCAAAGAAAAAAATGAGGCGACTTAATTTCCGAGTCATAAATCTATTTACCAAAGGGAATCATGAAACTTTCGAAAAAAAGCAATAATATGACACATGACAAATTTTCAGGACTTCCAAAATAAGAGAAATTTTTAAAAATAATTAGTTTTTCACCTGCAAGACGCATTTGCCATGCTTACAGATCAGGCAGACTTTTTTTTACTTAATTTCAGTATACCCCGAGGTATACCCTTACTACTAAAACCCTGTGAAAACCATTTTCATCAGTGGAAAAAAAGTGCGCATTTGTCTCTTCTCAACCCCATCGGAAAACCTCCGCGCATATCCATATAGAAAATAATGCTCAGAATTACTAACTGAACAGTTCTATCGATGTTTGCTAACTGAGAAAATCTGAACCAAAAAATTCAACTGCCTCCTGGACTATACCAATAAAATAAGCTATCGAGAAAAATTTTGACAGCTGTCACAAGTAACATGTCAAATGTCACAATTACATCTGTCAAAGTCATGTACTACAATTTTTACAGCTGTCAATGTCACATTTGGCAGATATAACTGTGAAGTTATATATGTTGTTGATATATGAGCATCGAAAACCCACATCTTAGTAAAAGATTTTTTTTATCTGTCATAACGAATTATATATGACATTAATCCTACATAAAAAATAAAGTAAATTGTAAATCTTTCGAAACCAATTTTTTATAATATATTTTTGCTCTGCACTATTGAGGGACGTCTCATCGAGCTTAATATATTTTTACGTGTGTGTCATGGTAACTGAAATACTAATTGAAATCACTAATAAATGCATATAAATACCACATTAGTTCAGAGCCTAATGTAATTTTCACAGCTGTCAATAATGCCTAGACGAAAACTGCCAATGAGGAAAAATTATGGCAGATGTACTTTTTTCTCAAGGGGCATAATATCTCCAATGATATCACATGGGCATTGATCAAAATCATGTAATAGCGTTTCGACAGCGGTCTATATCAATTTTGACAGATATAACGTATCCGATATTATATGGATATCGAAAAACACATTGTTTATATAAGTAAATTGTAAATTAATCTTTGGAAAGCAAAACTTTTTATAATGATAAATTTTTCGCTATCTTGACAGATAACCCAACCCAAACTAACTCAATTTTTTGGGCAAAATCTAATAAAATCCTATTATATAGGGAAATGTTTCGATTTTTTTAATATTTCCCTTATTACTTCTTAAAAGTCACAAATGCACAATTAAAAGACGCATCATGGAGTTTAATACATTTTTACGAATCTGTCATAATAACAAAGATATTAATTGATATCTCTGAAGAAAACATAAAAATTACTGAGCTGTCTGACGTTATTTTTTACTATATTGACAGCTGCCATTTTTTCATCACTGACATAGGTCTCGTCTTACATTAACATCTGTCAAAATCACATAAGAAAAATTTACATCTGTCAATGTGATACCAAAACATTACGTCTGTCAATATCAAATTCTTGGTTCAAATCAATATGTCAGTGATGCAAAACACAACTTTTAGTCTTAGACATTTTTCGATATTTGTCCTAATATCTGAAATATTAACGTAAATGAGAAATTTCAATTTTGACATATTTAATCCTGACGCAAACGTGCGCATAGAGCGCATAGATATATGGCTGGAATTGATTTTTTTACAGCTGTCAAAAAACAACAATATTGAAAGCTGTGAATGTCACTTTTTCAAACCTACTCAAATAATTACTTTTTTTAGCTTTTTAGCGTAACCCCGTATACACAAAAACCAATATTAGATTTTTAAAATTTTAAAATAAACATTTAGGCAAAAAGTGTTATATGTTCTATTGCCTCCGGATTCGACTCAACTTGACTTTTTCTTAACGGCCCTAATGAATAAAACACAACTTCAAGGCACTCAAGACCAAAAAAATACTTATAATAATTATACAAATCCCAATGAAGTAAAGCATAAAACACTACTTGCCGGTAACGGTTTAAGCGGGTAGTTTACAGTTCGATCCCCCGTTCGTTCGGTGCAAAAACTACCACTAAACAGCTCTTAGCAACGTTATGTTTCTATAACATAATAATATTATGATTATTCAAAGCTTGCACGATCTTTCTTTGTTCAGTATTTATTCAAAGGTGATTGTTTGTTCACGTTAAGGGCATGGATTTTAAATGGGAAAGGGACAAATCACCTCAATAGATTTTTCTAGTGAGACGCTTAACTGTGTGTATCCACATAAAAAAATGTATATTAGAAAAATACGTACTAACTTAGATAGTATAGTGACATATTTATTTTTTTAAACTATGGATGCTGCTAATGCAAGCTACCAATTTGGAGGATTCAACCGACCGAGTTCCCTGCTACCCTCGATGCCCGCTTTTTCTGCGTACAATTTCCTGAGAAATTGCAATTATTTCCTCGAATCGCCTACTCAAGGTACGTATCTCAAATGGAAACCTCAAAGCCTTGACAACCCTGTCATAAGAAATCGATTCAAAATGGCATCTTCTACTGCCAAAACAATTACTAAGCTTCTTAATAAAACTATGTAACGGCTAATATATTTTACCTGCGTCTCACTCTACAACACAGTTTTATCCACAATGTCGAACCAGAAATTATACGCTAGACGCGTGTTTCGCTAATCATGTTAGCGTTACCATTAAAACTTTTAATCATCTCTTGATGAACTAATATGATTAGGATTAGCGAAACGCGCGACGAGTGCAAAAATCATGTTTCGGTATTGCGGATAAAACTGTGTTGTACTGCATTTTGCTGAGGATTTCAAACCCCAACTTAATCGATTAATTTATAAACGCTGAGACGTTTTTAAATCAACAGGTTTGACAAAGAAATCGCGATAAGCTAAAGTTTTATTTTTAAACGGAATGCCCTCTATACGATTGGGCTTTTGATTCTACGGCACATTCTAAGTCAAATCTATATAAACAAAGGTCAAATCTATTTTGGCATCTGTGTCTGGATTCAATTAGTTTCGAGCTAATGACGTCTGAACATTGACTTTTGGTGCATTTTGGATAACGGTTCGACTTAAAACAAAACGGTTTTAACTACGATCACCATCTATCTATAAATATTTTTGAGGACAAACAGAACCCACATTCCGGACAAAGTCCGTATATTTTTCTTTGGAGGCGCGGCAAATTAAAAACGAAAGTTATTTTTTATAGACATTTTTTGCCATATAAACTGAATAGAACGTATTAAAAGGGGGTAGCGCCATAAGGTATTATATAAATAATGGCATACAATTATTAAGTATTAAGTCAGTAAAGTGCGTCATGATAATGTTTTACAGGTTCCAGCATCAACCTGTTTCGTTCTTTAAACCACTAAACTGTTATTAGTGAAAAAACTCGTTCTACATTTGCATTATGTGCTGTTATAGAAAAAAAATGGGAAACCTTGAAGTTCTAAATATTGTTTTTCAGATAGAGAGTTTTTCATCCATATTTCGTGTGTGTGGGTAGATTTCGAATTTCTGTTTCCTTTTCTGTAATTATTTATTTTAGAATACGTATGTCATGAAAAAAGTTATTGTCCTCTACATCCATACCCTTTATAAGTAATAGAATCTAGATCAAGATTTTCTAACCATTTGAAATAAAGAAATTCTTGGAAATGTTCCCGCTAACAGTGTAAGCTATGGCTTTTTAATTGTGATATTGAAAAATATAATTTCTGAACATTTCTTAACCGAACCTTTCATCACTCCTTTTCTTCAGTATGTCTTTAACTTTAAATGGAATGAATTACTGCTGCAGTCTTTCATTACGAGTATTAATTACAAATTTCAGGATTTCCATGATTTCAATAATGGAGTTATCTCGTTTCTCCATTTTTTCTATATTACTATGAAACACAGATATAACGAATGTAAGAAAAATAAATATAACTCAGAGAATAGGTTTTCAAAAAAAGATTTTAATAAGAATGGAGTGTTAGCCTCTGAAAGAAAATATGATTTTAAGGTATCAAACATCTTTAAGATTCCTTCTATTGCGGGAAATAAGGACAAACATCTACTTTTAGAATGATACAAAAGATGCTCATATCATCAAAGGATTGCAGTAGTATGGGAAACATCTTGATAGATCCATGGTTGCTTGCATGTGTAGACACCTCAACGTATGAAACACTGCTTAATTCTGTTTTGACTATTTTTAAAGAAAATGGTCCAAGTACACCATTTATACCTAATTGCCTCAGTTTTAGCAGTTTATACCGTCGGGTACGGTATAAACCGTGGTTTTAGTTCGTCCACAGGTTATTGCGTTACCAGTGGTCGAATCCTAGTAGATCATTCTATTGATCTAAAAAATAAACCAAATAATACTTTTTTTTAAGTTAATCGATTTTTTAGAGTCGCCAACACATACAAAAATTGCATTATAAAATAATTTGACAGATCCCTGTTTACTAAAAAAAAAAAACAGGATAAACGATATAGGTGATAGTTCTCTGTGGCTGAACCATCATGCATTATTTATTTAATTAGAATAAGAATAATACATACATGCATCCATATTGTTTATTAGTGACTTATTTTGCCGCCATAGATTTGTAGGATTGATGATTTTTTATCGTGTGGTAACCTAGTGATGCATCCGAGGACAGTCTAGTTAATTTAATGGTATTTAAATTTGAAACCGTGACAAAGTTTGTATGACCTGACTTGCCTGCCTGACTTCTTATATTTCTCTTGTGTTTTTCGATTTGTACATGTTTTTCAATGTCATATTTTATAAAGGTATAAACTACGCTTATAGAGCAATTGCAGATCTTACACAAGACTTCTCTATTAGTCTTTTTTGAGGACTAGTGGATGAAGGATACGCTTTCAGCATATCTTCTATGATTTCACAATGCAGTTTTGGCATTTTTTAACTAGGAATTGAAAAAAAAACGTTCAATGAAATATTTTTTTACGCAAACCGCATTCGAATGCGTGAACTGAAATATTAGACATTTTAAGTAGTAATAGTTAACCAAAATTGGTGCGAGCTGTCTCTTGATAATGTGAATTAGTTTACTTTTTTAACGCTGTTTTACTTATAATTACTCAATTACTTCAGGCACATATAGTAATAGTAGAGTGCTACTTATAACTTATTTTGACTTGTGTGAGCACCTCGGGGTTATAAGCTGAAATTTTCACAGAATGAAGGTTTTATTATATTAATAAAAAATCATAACGAGCAAAAGGGCAGTATACCTAAAAATCTAGATTATTATATGAACGTGTAGGATATTAATTTATGAATGTTTTCGTATAATATTCACCTACCTTTTTGTACAAATTATGTTTTTATCATTGCTTGAAATATGCAGATTACATTGGCCCTTACGGCAAAATAAATAAAAAAATTGATATATCACCCTTCCAACCTGGGCAAAATCGGATTGAAATATACTCATTTTCCTATTCACCTCGCATCCTCTCCGAAATGAAGGCTCAAATCAAAAATTTGTATTCTTGCAAAAAGTCTGCCTGAAGTATTTAGAATGCATAGGTGCATGAATAAATTTTTTTCTCAAATGGTAATGCAAAAACAGAATTAAATGTAAAAAAATAATTTTCTTCTAGCCGCGACCGTTCGATCTAGCGCTTCCCGAGTAATATCGTATCTCACTTTTCTCCATAGCTTCCTCTCTCGCGCGCCTATTGTATAATACAATAAGTGCTTTCACATCATTACGGGTTAGAATACTAATAATAATAATAATAGCTATTATAGTTTGAATAAAGTCAATAAAGGCATTTTTGATATACTGAAATTTATTTTTCCTATACGCTGCTAAGTAATAAACAAGTAAAAAAAAATTATATACTTAATGCAACTTCTATTAAAAAAAGGACTAGCTTTTATTCAGAATAGAATAACTCAAAATGTAAAAATATCTTTATAATACCAAAATATATTTATCTTCAGTGTCTGTATCTTCTTCAGGAATACACATAATGACTTCAATATTGCCTTCCAGTAATTTTTTTGCATGATCCAATGCAACCTATTTAATTTCTTCTACGTGTACAAGCTTGCTTCCATACAATCTAATAAAAAATTATTTGACTAAGTTTTATTATGTACCTATTTACTCTAATAATAATTTACCTTTTTTACATCCACATGCAATAAATACTTTTACATCCGAAGGAAATGCTGTTGTTGTTAAAATTGGGGATAATTTGGATATCACCTGCCTCCTCAAATTCCCATCCGAATTCTGCATTCTGTCAACTCTGGTAATAGGGGATTTGGTTCTAAATAACTGAAGTACACCTTAGTTGGATAATGTGCTCTCAGACTGCAAAATTTTAAACTATTTTTTGTAGGGGCTAGTTTTTCAAATAGCGATGAGGAGGCCAATAATGTTCTGAAAATATTAATAGACGAAATGTTTGGATTTGTTGAAGATAATTTTATGATAAATTTCTCTATGTTATTGAACATGCCATCTGAAAATTCCTGGACCCCAATACCTAAATAATCGGAATAATTTAGATACATTTTCCAATTTTTCGTAATCCTGAAAAGTGGCTGGTTGTATGACAACCCGTTAGAGCATGAAATGCAGGTGACTATTATAGAGGATAGTAATTTGTTAACAATTGGCTCGCAATTTATTTTCTTATCAAAAATATTGGTAAATCCCCCACTGTAGTTGCGAACTTGAAATTCGTGTTATGAGAGTGCTCGTTCAGATAAAAAGTTCGTTAACTGTTTTTTTTTACTAAAAACAGAGTGGATAAATAAATTCCACTGTTTGGGATGTAAAAAAGGTACCTTATTTTATATTAAATCGATACATAATAAAACTTAATCAAATAATTTTTTATTAGAAGTAGAAGAAATTAAATGGTTTGCATAGGATTATGCATAAAATACTGGAATGAAATATTGAAGTCATTGTGTCTATTCCTGAAGAAGATGCAGACACTGAAGATAAATAGATTTTGTTATTATAAGGATTTTTTTACATTTTGAGTTTTTCTATTCTGAATAAAAGCTAGTCTTTTTTTTAATAGCAGTTGCATTAGGCATATGATTTTTTTCTACTTCTTTGTTACCTAGCAGCGTATAGGAAAAATATATTTAAGGATAATCTAAAATGTCTTCATTGATTTTATTCAATTAATAATAGCTATTATTATTATTAGTATTCTAACCTGTAATGGTATAAAAGCACTTATTGTATCGTACAATAGGCGCGAGAGAGAGGAAGCTATGAAGAAAAGTGAGATACGAGAGTACTCGGGAAGCGCAAGATCGGACGGTCGCGGCTAGAAGATAATTATTTTTTACATTTAATTTTATTTTTCCATTACCATTTGAGAAAAAAATGTATTCATGCACCTATGTATTCTAAATGCTTAAGGCAAACTTTTTGCTAGAATAAAATGTGTGATTTGAGCCTTCATTTCGGAGAGAATGCGAGGTGAATACAAAAATGAGTATATTTCAATCAGATTTTGCCCAGGTTCGAAGGGAGAAATTTAAATGTTTTTATTTATTTTGCCGTAAGGGCCAACGTAATCTGCATATTTCAAGCAATGATAAAAAATATAATTCGTACAAAAATGTAGATGAATTTTATATGAAAACAATCATAAATTAATATCCTAAACGTTCATATAATATTCTCGATTTTTAGGTATACTGCCCTTTTGCCCATTCTGAATTTTTATTACCTTCGGATTTTGAATTAATATAATAAAGCCGTCATTCTATGAAAATATCAACTTGTAACCCCGAGGTGCTCACAAAAATCATTTACAGAAGGCTTTTACTGCGTTGGGCACTCTACTATAACAAGACATACATAACACTACTTGAAACTGTTTGTACCACGTTTTTGTTTTATTATTATATTAGCTCGCTTTCGTGTCCGTCTGCTCACAAATCTTACAATCGATCTTAAACTAATTTCCTATTAACCGATTTTAATGAAATTTGGTACATTTACTTAGGTTCGGTGACAATACAATACGCGTTCCGGCCGCCCTTGAATTGCGGACATGTCCGCAAAAATCCGGGCAGATGGTAACCCTATTTAACGTAACAGTTTATCACATAAACCATTGTATAAACAATGCATAAACTTAACTTTTTACCGGTTACCGAAAACCAACGTCAAAAATAGATTACTAATGACTTCGGTACATGAAAGGACAATTAATTTTATCATTGTATAAAAAAACAATGATTTTATTCTAAAACCAACCGTTTTATTCTAGAGCCTTCAAAATTTACCAAAATGTATTTCTAAAACAACTGAATTTAGACATAGCATAATACAAACAATATAGTGACATAATATTTTTAGAATTAGAATTTTAGAATATAGAAGTCGTTGTGTCTCTCTAAGACCCACACAACTTTTGTTTAAACATTTTTTCTAATTAATTATAGAGATAACGACAACTTCCTTCCTCTTTTAACGAGCTTTATACATATAGGGTTTATACTAGACTATATAGCAGAGGGTACATACAGTGTAGGTATCCTGCATGGTCGTTGCAAGTTGGTAATTAGAAGAAATGCAGAATCGGTTAAATTTTTTAATAAGTTGACAGTGATATCAAAGAATGTTTCTAATTCCGGAGGTAGCAGAGAATATGTAAAAAACCTTGTAACAGTCCTATTTGGCCAGTGTAAAAGATTTTAAAGTTCATTTTATATGCTGCATTTAGCCACAAAAGATCCTATATTTTGCGGTAAGAATTATTGAGCATCGACCTCCTCGGTTAATTAATTCTAAATTTATTGATTCGATTTGTTGTCAATAAGCTTAAGGTTGCGGCATTTATTATTGTAAATAAATTTTATTATACACATAGGTTAATGATATATTTGTACTAGATTTTATAACACTGTTGTGGCCTTGAGTAGTTATTTTGATCATCCCTTTCTCTTATGTAGCCCTCACGCACTTTGTGACTATATATATTTTAGGTGATAAACGAACCACAGATCGCTTAGGTTTGATCAAATTACTAAAATAAGATATCATGTTATTAGTATAACTTTGCTTAATTTATATTACATTACCGTAGAACGGCCAGCAAACCGTTCTATATTTTTAAGAATTGGGTTAATAAAGCCTACTGTAAAGCTTCATTGAATCAGTCAGCGATATTTCAGTTCGTAGTGCACTTGTGAATGCATGCGATTTAAAGACCTGCAATTGGCAAGTATACGGCCCTCTGCTCGCTTCGCTAGCTCCGGCGCTTCAGAAAAGGTAACTCACCAAGTGCTAACCCAAGCCATACCCAAGAAAAAACCAAAAATCAAGAAATAACTGTTTACTTAAAAAAAACCAAAACAGATCGGTTTGAACCCGGGTCGCCGAAGTGAAGACCAACCATGCAGACCTCTAGACCATTTGCTGACTTACAAACAACTGGTGATATGCGTCACTTCACGTAGCTAGCCAATGACAATCACGCGCCTCTCATTCACAAGTGCAGTACGAACTGCAATCTCCCGAATCGTTAAATTCATATTCTACTTTCGGTTTACACATTTCATAAATTTTTGCGACCAGCGATGGGCTTTATTTCAAACTCCGGCTGGCGTTAATTCAGATACTAGTGCACTTGTGAATGCATGCGGTTCAAAGACCAGCAATTATTGGCAAGTATATGATCCTTCTCCGCTTCGCTCGCTCCGGGGCTCAAGAAAAGGAAACTAACCAAGTGCTACCAACCCAACCCAAGAGAAACCCAAAAATTAAGAGAAAAACTGTTTACTTAAAAAAAAACAAATTTCTTCAAAAAAAAAAACAGGAATTGAACCCGCGGCGCCGAAGTGAAGGCTAGCTATGCAGACCCCTTGACCATCTGCTGATACAAACAACTGGTTGCATTACGAAGACATGCGTCACTCCACGTAGCTAGCCAATCACACGCCTCTCATTCACAAGTGCACTAGTAAATAAAATCTCGTCTCCGGCTGATGACATTTCATAGCTTTTTGGATTTCTGTCTGGCGAACATTCCATAACTCTCAGCAGTCAGGTGTTTTCATGTACTTCGTGATGTAACAAATCGTTTGTATGCCTCTGATGGTCTAGAGGTTTGCATGGTTAGCCTTCACTTCGGCAACGCGAGTTCAAACCCCATCGGTTTCTTTTTATTTTTTTAAGGTTAGATTTCTAAACAGTTTGTTTCTTGATTTCGAGTATGTCTTGGGTTAGTTTGGGTTAGCACCTGGTTAGTTTCCTTTTCTTGAGCCCCCGTAGCGAGCGGAGCGAGCGAAGGCCCTGCGAAAAGTGAATTTAGGCATGCTGCTGAGAGTGATGGGATAGTCTCCAGACGTAAGTCTTTTTGGGACCTCTGATCTTTCCATGCACGCGGCCGGTTGTAACTTTTGTAATATTCGGTTGGTGGCCCTGAATGGTTGTAGTAATGGGCTATTTCAATACCTCCTACATTTCCCCATAATTGTTGTTTTCGATTCAGATTTTTAAAAGTTTATTATTTCCTTTAGGTATATTCCCTAGTATTTCATGAAAAGTTTAATTTTAGCTCATTAATTGTGGCTTATGCCGTCGTTTTACAATCATAACAAACAAGAACTAAGTCGTTTATTATCTTAGAATTAATCCTCGAATCGAATTGTTAGAATACGATACGGCAGTTCTCGGCCCTTATTTTTTTTCTTTCTGACTCGACGTTCTTTTGATCTAATCTCGTGGGAGTGGAAAGGCAAATTGACTGAAATGGATGCAGCTTTCTTCTAGAAATTTCCTTCGGTGTGAGAGGAAGCTTTTTGCTTTAGTGCAGTCGTAGTGAAGCCAACTTTCTGTATTGTATTAATACTACCCTTCTAGGGATCTGTGTGTGAGTCCATCACCAGCGCTCGACACTACCAAGTTATTGGGATATTCGTATTGCACTAGGTAAGCTTTGAAATGAATTTGTTTCTATTGCTTGTGAAACACATGGACGCCATGATGCTAAGGACTATTTTCCATTATTTCTAGAGGCTTTCCGAGCTCATCGTACAAGACTGAGGCCGTTGATTCTCTAGCCACCCTCCGACACAAGAGAGGTAAATATTGCTAAACTTTTTTATTAACGATTTAATTGCCTTATCTGTGGTAACCTTTTTTTACATTGACCACCATTTGCATTGCATTCCATGAGTTATTTCACCTATTCCCTTTTATTATATCTGAATTTTTATATTAATGTGACTTTAGTTTTGATCATATGGGGAAGTTTATATTTTTTTGGGATGATTCATACCTATCTCTTTTTTATATTCAAGTTGTCTGTACCTTAGTATTTCTTTTATTTGCTGATGGTCATTGAAAATACATTGGTTGCGTATATTCTGGCGTTAGAAAGAACACTTTTTACAAGGAAGCGCAAAAGTAGCTGCGCATTAATCACTGCGCATTGGTTATGATGTCACATCCCCTTACATATTTCCGTCCATTTTCCCGAGATTAGCTACACATACACCAGCGTTCATTACTGGCCAGGGCCGTCTTGTCTATATTAAGCGCCGGGGTGCGAAAACCAGCTTGCTCCCCCGCCCTCCTCCTCCAAAAAAAGTATTTTTATTTTATTTTTTTTTAATTTTATAATAATCCAGTCATCTTCCAATAACAAAAAAAAAACAATAAAATATATTTCACAGATCATAGATAATTTATTATAATTAATTACAATTAATTCGGAGGGGGACGTCTTTTGTCAAATCATTTAGATGGTTAAATAAAAAAACATGAAATTTTAAGCTATTTTTAAATTTCTAAATACAGTACGGTATGAAATTGCTTCTTCAAGGAGGTGTCACACATGGTATCATGCCAATAGAAATTTAAAAGTTGGTACTTATTGGGGCTTTAACAGTGACGTGGAAGCTGTCATTTTCATGTCAAAAGATTTCCCTTTCGAAATAATTATTGTTGACGTGTCTCAGCGATTCTTTATAACCTTCAAAATTAAAGAGTTATTTAGGGTGGTTCGTTTTCAAATAAAAGCACTGTATATTTATTATAAGATACTCGATAATATATCATGGTAATAATTATAATTTATTAAAATTAAAAAAAAATAAGTCAAATTTTTGCGTAGGGATCAAAGAAAAATAATAATTGTAAGTATTCGTATTCGGGTTAACTTACAAACGAGTTTCATATCAAAGTTTCATTTAAACAAAAAGAATACATATTTTACGATTTTAAACATTTTTTATATAGCTTTAGATACCTACATTGTACCTATAATAACTAATAATAATTGCTTGTACTGGAATTTCAACTAATATTTAATTGTCAAAATAGCCGAAAATTACTAAACGTAAGTATCTGTGATGCCTAATTGCCTAATATACTGTAATATATTTAAAAATATAAATTTAAAAAAACTTACCATTGAATTTCACAAAACAATAATTTCTCACAAACTCCTTAGCTACTTAGCTTACACAAGTAAATAACTATATATTATATTATATAAAAATGCTACTACAGTACTACGAAAATAAAAAAAAACCTTTTTAATATTAGATAAATAAAAAGTAGGTCTGTATGCCAAACTGTATGTATTATCTCTGCAGCTATCAAAAATAAAGTGATTGTTTTTATTTCTATTCGCAAAGCGGTTTTAAACAGACGGGGTGGCGAATTTCAAAGGCCGCCGTTTTATAGCCGACAATTCTTTTTAAATTTGCGGCCTGTGTTTATTTAATTCTATGAAATTATTTAATTGAATTTTATGCTGAAAACTCCTTGATGCCTATTTTATAAGTATTGGCGCGTATATTTTTATCATAGATGTTTGCTAAGTAATTTTCAAAACTGATTTAATTATACTTATGATATATGACGTAGAAATAGGGCGCTCGGCGCCCCCTAAGACTTTGCGCCCGGGTGCCACGCACCCCTTGCACCCCCGGGTAAAGACGGCCCTGTTACTGGCATTCATTCTTCTAGCGTTCTTTCCTTTCAAAATATTAAAGGAATAATAAAACTTTGATCCCCCCTAACACAAATAATTTTCGTGCAATCTTTCCTCTCGATTTTTCCTCTCGTTCAGTCGTCTCATATTTTGCGGGGAAAATAATCTGCTTAGAGGCCACTAACATAAAAATATATTCTCCAGTTATTTCTATCCAAAGCGCCTGTGAAATGAAAGAGTGTTGGATAGTGGACAAATTAATCATCTGGGATGACACTGTTCCTCTCAATTATTACTCATTAACTGGCGTTCTTTCCTGCCAGATTCGACATTCCCATGGGAAAGAACGTTGGTGTATGGGTATCAATTTACCCTCATATCGCCGCGTAAGATGTTTACACATCAGCATGAAACACACTGTACATTGTCTACATAAAATCTAAGCGGCGGCGCGGCGTTTGTTAAGCGATTATGTTTTTTCCCAAACGTCTAATTTATCGTGGGTCGTAGCTAATCTCATTAATCGTAAAATTTGGTTTATCCCCCACGATAAATTTAATATAGCGCGAGGTCCGTAATAATGCTTCCGTGCCAAATTCCAAAAGTTTATTTTATTTCGGAAGCAACTTTTATTGTTATGAAGCGCAAGGCTGGTGTGAGTCGCTTGTGACTGCATTAATTTGTTTCGGAATCCGGAATGAAACAATTTCCCGAATACAGATTAACGTAAAATGATAGTCACGCGACGGAAAACGACCGCAAAGAAATTACTAAAATAATGTTGGTAATGTAGGTAAAATAATGGCAGTTATTTTTTTAGATTCTCACCTGAAAGCTTTGAGGGAAGTGCCAAGCGAAAATTCGAAAATTACGAAGATACACGAATTTCCGTTATTTGCGGTCCAGGAAAATGAACGGGGATTTCGAAACTTGATACCAAAACATGCGTTTTCACAGGATGTATCGCCGTATTCACCTTCTTTACACATGTTTCAGAGGGATCCTATTCGTAAGTGCATACTTAAAGCAACTGCTAAAATAAACGCACTCGTCTAAAACCAGGAAGAAATGAACAGTAATAGTCCTAAGATTAAAACTCAAACTATATAGTTGCTTTTATTTGGGTATCCTATAACTCCTGTAAACAAAGTCATTAAAACAGTCGAATCATAAGCGAAGCACTGTGGTTCACAGTCCATATTATTATATCCCTATATCAAAAATGTCCATACTATTAAATATGAATTTTGAACTAAAATTTGAACAAATTTACAATCTACCTTTGAGAAAATTCACCAAGTTCATATCTACTAATATAGTGAATATAGTATTTTAAAACGCTGTGGAATGTTAAAATTAAATATTTTAGTACCTAATAATGAACTTGATCAAAAAATATATGTTTTATAGGAATGCTAATTTGTAAATAATATTTTTATTTACCAGCATTATAATATAAAAACATAAAGATAACTTTGCTTTAAAACCAACTAAAAGCCAAGTATTAATTACAATAAATAATAAAATAAAAAAGTTTTCAAAATTAGTGTTACTTATTCTTTATTAAATATTTTGCATCTTTTGACAAAAATTATGAATTATTTTTGGAAAGTTTTCTAATTCCTGAGATATATGGATCTGCGGTTAAAAGGAATCTGCTCACGCGATTTAAATTAGTGCGTTCCCTACTGTTTTCATGGTATAGTTTAGGCTAAACTTTTTGTTATATTTGTTTTTAACTTCCGCAGCTTCTTCAGATAGTTCACCAACCGACAGAATACAATTACCAATTATTACCTCAGATCTATGAACCAATATTTTATGAATGAAAGCTAGAAGTCAGTATCATGGAAAAGCTTCGACCAACTTCTTTGCAATTTTAATTCCATAGTGCCTGAAGTTTTGTACATTCATTTGATATCCAGAATTTAGAGCTTCTAGAATTGAATTTCATCGGCATATTAACTTTTCTGGAATTCCAGTTATCGCGGCGGATATTGTGGAATTTCAAAAAAATCGCACGGTATTGCGGTCGTTAGACGTACCAGTTCCTCTTGTCTTCGGTTAGTCGATATGTAAACCAAGTCTGTATCTAAATTCATGTTGAGTCTCACTTTTTCTAAACTCAACTTTCTGCTTTTCCTCAATAGATCAGGCTTGCCATTTTTGAATAATAATTTTATAAGAAACATGAATTAAATATTCAAAAAATCTAATATAGCTAAATACCACAAGCGTCTAGGTCTTCTACACCCAAACTAACTTTTCGATGCAAAAGCAGCGGACATGCGAAATTATTTCAACGCCTCTGGTGCATGGTGTTGTAGTAGTTAGACGTTCTGATTGTGATCGTACGCCCCGGGTGCATATACGTACACTGCAGACGCATAAGGTTCTACCAAAGTTTACAGAATTAAAAATATAAGTTGATTCACTCCGCGCCATCATCAAATTCCACTCCGCCACTCCCCGCCTGCCCGGTAGACTGGTGCCAGTCTATAGTGGAGAGCTGGGTGATTTAAGTTTATTTTAAATTTGTTTATGGTCCGGCGTATAGGGTGAGATTTAAAAAATAGCGGTTGGTTTTTGGTGGATTTCTGAGTAAAATGTCTAGTCGAAATATTTGTTCAGTAGTTAATTGTGAAAGACGAATGGCAGACAATATATCGCTCTTTAGGTGCCCAAAAGGGTATGTATGTATTAGTTTATTATAAGCTTTTATTTTACTTCACTTGTATGTTTGGGTCAAATCTTACAAGTTAAATTTGTTCTACTTCCCATCAATGTTCAATATTAATATCAACAGTACAATAGAGTATGTAATAAAAAAAACTTGCAGGTGTCGAGCCTGGAAAAGTGCCTTAGAATTTATAAGATCCCACAAATATGCGAATGATACACCAATGTAATGTCATAGCCATATTAGAAATATTAGAATGTGTGGTTTGCATTTTAATGAAAACATTTTTGCAAATTCTTCTATAGTTCTGTTCACGCTCAAAAGTTAGCGTGGCGCCTTATGGCAATGCTTTTCTTATGGGAAATTACTGTGCATCGTTGCCAACTCGACCGCTTTTAATAACGTATGGAACGTTGATAATTATTTATAAAAGTATTTTTACCGTTAAGGACTATTAATAATTAATATTTTCATATTTATATTTTTATAGTCGGTGTATGTGTACATATGGGGATCACGAAAACCTAAAGATACAGTGTCGGTCAAATTAGAGCAAAATTGCGCATTTAGGTGCCTAACAATAAGTCGTTTAGAAAGTTTTAAAATACCAAGTATTTGCGGAGTTATCCGGAAAAAACTCGAAACTGTGGAAAATCGTTTTATTTTTTTCCTGGGATTATTTAAAAACGGATTTCAAATTGAATTGCACTTTTGTGTTGCCACTTCTGTTGTGTGTTGCTCTATCCAATGGTGGTATTCAGTTTGGAACCCGACGTTTCGTCTTCAAAGGGTTATCATCAACTTCCTTTTATTAAATATGAACTAATTTTGTTTCGTTTTTCAGATGATATAGGCGTTATTAATATGATTATGTATTCTTAATTTTTTTTTTACTGAAACTTCTTTAGCGAGGGTAGTAGAGTAGAATGGGGCAAAAGGACGCACGTAACATATAATATAAGTACATAAGCCAGAAATACTAATGAAACCAAACGTTTATTTTTTAGCCTAACAGTAAAACGTCTTTGGTACAAAAAGTGATATATTTCACTTGAAAAAACAAAAAGAGTAACACTTAAAAAAATAAATAGTGAGCCGACTCAAAATGGGATCACAGATAAACATGAGTTAAAAATTATAATAGTAACAAAGACAAAAACTAAAACAAAAAAAATAACGAAAAGAAAAATTCAAATATCATGAAAAAAGTAAAAAAAAAACATGGCAAATAGATTATTCACAACAGTCGCAAATAAATTTTCCAATATTTTCATAAGCGCTGCTCTCCTCGTGCCACCACTTCCAACATTTTTCGCATTGAACCCAATCTTCTATTGGCGGATCGCTATATTTCTCCGAGCAACCAGGACATGCAAGTTTATCCGATAACAAGATGTATATGGCAAAAGTCCGCGCGTATTTTTCCGCGTGAAGAAATGGGATTTTTGCCCCACAAGCTAAAAATATTTTAAAATTTACTGCCATTTTTACCAAATGAGATTTGTGCAAATTCACTGTGTGTTACATACACTCACATGCCATAGATCATTCCACTAATTGGTTTTTAAAATACAATAATAATCAACGATACAAGAGCTTATAAACTAATTCGCTAAAATTACATGCAAAGCATATAAAAGTATAAATTACCTGATGGCTGCAAGAACACCCTGCTAGACACCCAAGAAAACACTGGCCGATGCGGTTTGGTATTTTTCAGAACATGTTGTGGCGGTGTTGTCTGATTTTGCTTTTTCGCTTGGAAATTTTGATTTGAGACTATTGCCCCGCGCGTACTTTTGCCCCATTCTACTCTAAGTCAGAAAAAATTAAAATATCAAATGAAATGGAAACCAAAGTGAACTAGAGTGCTGAAATTTTCAGGACATGTAGCCGGGGTAAAATGAGGATGCTGGACGAAAACTGGACCTCGTACCCCCTCATTCGGCCCGGAGAGGGGGGAGAAGACAAAACTAAAATAATTAATTTCGGGAGAACTGGAAGAGGGGCTCTAATTTAAGGGGGATTTTGGGAAAAAACGTTATTTTGCCGATACCTCTGCAAGGGAGTTTCGGATCGAAAACCTGACATGTTATGACTCTGATTTACGGGGTCATCAGTGGGGGGGGGGGAGGGAATTATACCCCCCACCTCGTCGGACCCAAAAATATTTGAAAAAATGGGAAAAAAATTTAAAAAAAAACGAAAAAAATTGATCGAAAAGTTAATAAAATTAAATTATTATAAAATAACCCAAAAATATTTCAAAAATGGGAAAAAATTAAAAAAACGAAAAAAATTGTTTGAAAAGTTAATAAAAGTGTTATAAAACGAAATAATAAAAACAATTATAAAAAAAATTAGAGAAACGCGGATTTCGGCGAACAATGGCGATGGAGTTCAGCTACGAGGTCGGGGGAAAAACGAAAGAAAGCAAAAAAAAATAAAAAAGTGCCGAAACTGGGGGCAAAAGTTGAGGAAAAAAAAGCTTAAAAAATAAAAACTCAATTCCTATTATAACATATCTTTCAGTTGTGTGCTTATAAAGCTGAGGCACATAATTTTTTTTAATTTTTTTAACTTTTTCTTTTGGTTATTATTTATTTTGCTTTGGCGTAATTTTGAATAATTTAGATTAATTACATTTAATTAAAGTTCGTATTTAAGATGACCTCTTCAAGATGAAACGTCGGATTCCATACCCCTCATCAACTTTTTTTTAAATACGAACTTTAATTAAAATTTATTAACTTCAACTATTCAAAATTACGCCAAAGAAAAATAAAAAATTATAAAAAGAAGAAAAAAAAAATAAATAAAAATACTGTTATATTAATAACGCCAATATCATCTAAAAAACGATAAAAAAAATTAAGTGCGTATTTACAAAAAGAAACGGAGATAAAAACAGTATCGCGATTATATGTTTTACAGATCGTTGGTGCTCATGAATTCAACAACATAATTCGCCATTTTAATTTCTGATAAGAAAAAAAATAAATTGTATTGTCACGGGAGCCAAACATACATGCCAAATCTGAAATAAATCGGACATTTAGAAGTAGTTCTAATTCAGCTTGCAAGATTTAATTACAGACAGACAGACCCACAGGTCTGAAAATCTGCCATTTTGTGTGTTCAAAATCTGATAAAAAATTCATACTCCTTGTCCCCAAAAACCCACATATACTAATTTTAAACGAAATCGGACTTACTTTAAGTTGTGCCCCCACCACTAGCCTTAAAGGGAAGGGGGAAGGAGTGTAAGCAACACCATAGTTTTGTATTTTCATTGGAACTGCAAACGCGTACCAAATTTGAAGCCAGTGGGATACGTAGAAGTCAGCTAAAATTGACTTGCATGGTTTAACCCTAAATCGGCCATTTTGAATCCGTCATTATGAGTTTTCAAAATCTGATAAAAAATTCATATTCCTTGTCCCCAAAAACCCTCATATACCAATTTTAAACGAAATCGGACATACTTTAAGTTGTGCCCCCGCCACTAGCCTTGAAGGAGGGGAGTGTAAGCAACACACCATAGTTTCGTATTTTCATTGGAACTGCAAACGCGTACCAAATTTGAAGCCAATGGGATATGTAGAATTAAGTCAACTAAAATTGTCTGGCAAGATTTAACCCCAAATCGGCTATTTCGAATCCGCCATTTTGAAGTTTCAAAATCTGATAAAAAAATTCATATTCCTTGTCCCCAAAAACTCTTATATACCAATTTTAAATGAAATCAGACATACTTTAAGTTGTGCCCCCACCACTAGCCTTGAAGGGGGGAGGTGGAGTGTAAGCAGCACCATAGTTTTGTATTTTCAGTGGAACTACAAACGCGTACCAAATTTGATGCCAATTGGATTTGTAGAAGATAGCTAAAATTGACTTACCAGATTTAACCCAAAATCGACCATTTTGAATCGGCCATTTTGAATTTTCAAAATCTTATAAAAAATTGATATTCCTTGTCCTCAAAAACCACCATATACCAATTTTTAACGAAATCGTATCTAAAGTTGTGCCCCCTCCCCTACCCTTGAAGTCAATCGGACATTTAGTCATTTAGAAGTACTTCCAATTCAGCTTGCAAGATTTGATTACAGACAGACAGACAGACAGACCCACAGGGAAAAGTAAATAAAATTTTGCAAAATACCGTACTTTTTTTATATATGTATTGCATATAATTCTATATAATATAATAAAATGTTACCTGTAATTATTTTTTGAATAAAACCTACTTTTTTGTCTTGGTAAACTACTTTAAATAATTTTCAATATAATTTCTATTAATTTTATTGTAGATATAAAAAAATACCACCATTATGCATTTATTTAACTGCCTGCAGAAACGAGGCTAAGTGTCAAGTAATACGTTAACTTGGCAACGCCGTTATCCATAAGCGCCACACTAACTTTTGAGCGTAAACTGATCTATAGGAGCTGTATACATTCATATGCTGTTCCATCAACCGGGTTACCAACTAAAAAAGGTAACTTTTAATCAGATTTTGTGCATTTGCAAAATAATGTAAGATGGGTGCAAATATAGGTTTATCTAAAAGTCTACCACTTTAAATTTTGTGCTAGTTAGTTATTGTGGTAAAATTAACGAAATGTAGAAATTGCTAAAATGTAGATAATTAGTTTTGCAAAACTTTTTCCAAAATAATTTGTAAATTTTTGAAAAGCTATGATGTCGTTCATCTCGAAAATAAATTAAAATAAAGAATTTTGCACGGGGTATTAAATTTCATTCTTGAAGTAAAAAATAATTTATTTTACAAATTTTATTTAAGTATGCAATCGTATTTACCGTAATTTTTTGAAAATATGCTGAATAAGGCTCTTACCTTTTCATATTTTTTTGTGACTTCACAAAATATATTTTTCAAAATTTTAATGAAAACATATTTCATTATTTAAATTCCTCCATTTATTACTTACTAAGCGGGAAATTTTACTGTATGTTCCCAATAGCGCTTTGACCAAAGTAAATCGCGTCAAACTCGGGCTCTTATTGCCTCAAAACCCCCTACATTTTTTTAACGTCGCGTTGCGTTCGCGGCTCGCCTTTGATATGACGATTTCATTGAATTGGCGCTTAGTGCACCAACTTATATTTTTAATTCTGTAAACTTTGGTTCTGCCATAGGGCGACTGTAGTATAATTGTTAGATATAATACCTCCGTTACGTTTCGTCTTTAAATATTTGAACACTTCATGCCTGGCCCTCTGCCGCTCGCTTCGCTCGCTCGGGGGCACAACCAACGAAAACTAACCAAAACTAACCCAACGCATGAAAAGCAACTACATTTATATTAGTCGCCCTATGGCGAGATAATTTCGCATCTTCAGTTTACGTATAAGCGCCCAGGGTTCGTTTTTTGTCGGTCGCAAGACATGTTTTGTTTACTTTTTTTAAGGTTATGTTGTTTTTTATTAATTCATTTTTTCTTAATTTTGGGCATGCCTTGGGTTAGTTTTGGTAAGTTTTTGTTGGTTGCGCCCCTGTAGCGAGCGGAGGGCCATGCAAAGCCAACAATACCTATGCTTATTTCGCCATTATGCATGTCCGGAGCTTTTGCATCGAAAAGTTAGTAGGTGATCTAGATTCTTGTTATGAAAGGAACTGCTAAATATATTAGCGGCTAGTTCTCAAGATACATTCCGTTTACTATTGGTCGAAACAATTGGGCGGCACTTAGAGAGTTTGTACTATTTTAGAATATCTAATAAGTAGATTGCTTTCAGCAAGCCTAGTGATCCAGGGGTTAGATGCTTCGCTTGTGACACGGCCCCTCGGGTTCAATTCCCGGCAGTGGCAAGGCGTGTTTATTTTTTATTTTTATTAAGGTTATGTTTGTAAAACTTTTTTTTTCTTGTTTATTTTGGGCATACCTTGGGTTAGTTGTTGTTGGTTGCGCCCCCGTAGTGATCGAAGCGATAGGAGGGTCATGCGAGAAGTGAAATATTAGACATTCTAAAATAGTAAACAAAGTCTCTAAATCACGCCCAATTGTTTCGAACAATTGTAAACGGAATGCATCTTGGAAACTATCCTCTTCTTTTCCAAACCGCAACTTTGCCAATCGTAGGATATAAAAAATGAGACAAGAAAGCTGAATGTTGCACACACGAACTTTATGCACCCTTGCCAGCCTTTACCGTGAAGTGCGCTTTTTAAAGCGAATTCACATGAAATATTATTAGGATAAATATGAGTTAACAATATCGTTGCTTCGTTCAGGCTCCAAGGGTCACTAGCCCAATGTTACCGTGTTCATAGATTAAACGTAAAAAAAATTAAAAGGGTTTCGGATCAACAAGGATTTAAACGCAGAACCTAACGTTATCAATACAGATTTATTCACACTACCTAAATAGTACTACTGATCAAATAAAAAAAAAATGGAAGGGTCGAGATATTAGATCTTGCCAAAGAGACGCCATTTTATTTTCGAATGGGTACCCATTTAACGAAGAAGCATCACAAATAACATCTGATATAACGGTATAGTAAAACAACCTAATACGACATATACATGTCACAAAAACGTACAAATTTAAATCGGTAAATATTGTTAATAACAACATTTTTTTGGCAAAAAAAACGACTTAGTCCAGTACTGGCAACTGATTGATTATACTGTCAATGCGTTACAGGAGCAGATGCTCGCCCAAGTGTTCTCAGAAGACGTTGTCCGTACCACATCAGAGGTCTTCAGAGTTGGGCGCGCATTACATTATAGACAAACACCATATCTTTAGGGTCTAGCGAATTGGTGCCAACTGGTCCGTAGCGCAGTAGATGGATGCTACAATACGGCAACCCAGGTTCGATTCCACTGGCAAGACATGTTTTTTTTATTTTTAATATTATGTATAAAAAGTTTTCTACTTCATTTTGGGCATGCCTTGTGTTAGTTTTGGTTAGTTTCTGTTGGTTGCGCCCTGTAGCGAGCGATGGACCATGCGTGAAGTGTAATATTAGACATTTTTGTCAACAAAGTGATGCGCGCGCAACTCTGACGCGGTACGGGCTACGTCTTGTAGTGTTATCTAGTTAATCGAAGAATGAAATCGAAGTGATCAGCTGATAGTGATGGGAGTTTCGATACTTTTGTGGACTCGTTCCTTTCGATTTTCATCCGCAAGTGGAACGAGTTGACAGATTCGTTCCTCGGAACGATATACAGCTGCAGCACTGCATGCAAAATAGATTGGTTGATGTAATGATAAAGGGTTGGACTGAAAATTAGCTACTTCGTTAGATGTTTAGTTAAATTAGCTGTTGCACCATCTCTATAGAAAAAAGTACTAATAAAAAGTACATTTGGCACCACTCTTATTCACCACAGTGAACAAATTCCAAATATCACTACGACTGCGCATTCTATTCATTATTTAAAAATATATATTAATGCTAACTTCCATTGTATAGTAAAAGCAAAAAGAATCTCAAATGTGAACTCAAAATCAGAGCAAAAGCCGCAGCACATTCAAATCAAAAGCGCCAGGAAGTACTAAAAAAGTCATGTATTTTAATTTAATTTAAAATCCTGAAAGTGCCGTCACTCCGTCACCGTCACTCCTTTAACGACTCTTCCTTTTTCCCTTCAAAAATATCAAGCAAAATGAATAAGTTTCCTCCTGTTGGCAAATTTCCGTGTTCCCTCTACCTAAGTTACTTGTATAGCGTCTAGAGACAGCCCGGATATTTGGCTGGCGAGCATCTTAACATTCGTCTTCACAGTTCAGTGGCGGAACTTGGTTTGTTTACTATTTAGAGGATTTGTTGGAATGTCTTCAGGATCCAGTCAGTTGTTTCCAACAGGCGATTAGATGCTGTGCTTGTGATACGATGCTCCGGGTTCGATTCCAGTCAGCGGCAAGACTTTTTTTAAGGTTATGTTTGTACAAAGCTTTTTATTTATTCTGGGCACACCTTGGGTTAGTTTTATTTGGTTTGTGTGAAGTGAAATATTATAATACCTTTGACTACAGGATTTAAAAAACTATTTATCAAGATGTTTAGGAGAATTAATGCAAAAATTGTGAATTTACTTCCTCAATTTGTTTTACAAAAATGCTTCGAACGGCCAACATATAAATTTTCAAATTGCGCGCCAAATCGCAAAGACCAAAGCTGTCAATATGCTCGCCAGTCAAAGTATCCGGGCTGTCTCTACTCTCTAGACTCTAGTGACTACCTACGTTCAATGGCTCGCCGCGCTCGCTCGATCGTACCAGTGATTACGCGTACCTACAAATGCACTTGCCCGTACAATGCACATACTTTGAACTATAATCGGGACTATTTAAATGGGTGCTTTGAGATGGTTTAACATTAACTTTATGACAGATTATGACTCCATTTTTTAAAAGTGAAATTGGAAAAAACATTTCTGTTTCCTCAAGAACCGAAGCAAAACTGCCATTCTGCGTTCTTAACCACCTTTCTTCCCGCTTCTACACGAGTAACTTTTCCAGATAATACTCACGTAAATCTAACAGTAAACAGTGTAATCATATTGATCTTTTTCCAGAATCTCGAATATCGTTGGAAAGTGCTCTATCTCCGACGCTGGCGAACTGTAACGCCAAGAAGCAGCGAAACGAAAAACGGCCTATTCCCGAGGAGCAAAAAGACGACAAATATTTCGAAAGGCGGAAAAGGAACAATCAGGCCGCGAAAAAGTCGAGAGACGCTAGAAAAATGAGAGAGGATCAGGTAACACATTTTTTATAAAAAATACAATCTCCACATTTAGACACAGGCCTATTTCAGTTCGTCTTCAAGACGGCCATATTAAACACCCTGCATTCCGGGCTTAGCCCGCATTGGTTATCGGAACTATTGATCAATTTATTATTTTTCCTTTTAGATCGCGCTGCGAGCTACGATCTTGGAGCACGAAAACGCAATTTTAAGGGCACAAGTAGTGACACTACGAGAAGAGGCTTCTTCTTTAAGACAAATGTTATTACATAGGAAATTGTTCGATGTGCCTACAGAAGCCCAGTTGTGTGTGCTTACGCAATAGGAGTGGTGAACCTAGTCCAAATTAAGCTTACACACAAATTATTTCTCGGTAACTTTTACGTCTACTGGATGGATTAGTTTGGCTTAAGAATGGGTAGATGCACTATTTCTAATATAATATCCAAATGAAGAGGAAAAGCCGTTATGTGATTAGATACTTATGTAAATTGTATCACCTAAAAATTGTAAACGCTGAGATATAAATTATAATACATTTCTTAACAAATTAACAAAACTTAATCCGGTTCTGACCACCGCAAATTAGGGTGCGTGCAATTTGAAAACAAACAATTTACTGTTCGGTATCGCTATGGATTGGACTGCTGCGAACAGAGATTCGCACAATTCCAAATATATCAGAAACATCGATGTTGAAAAAACAACGATATATTAAGGATATTTCCGCAAAATGCTAGGTGGATTTCCACATTTTTTTGTTACTTTATGTAACCCTGCAATTGAGGGGCTGAGTAACATAGTAGTGTAAGTCAAGAAAAACCTAATCGGAGGAAATTAACTTTTTGAGTTACGGCTAATAAAAATAGTATATTGTGTAACTAGGAGGAAAAGCAAAACATTCCTGGACGACTGTGACTGTGACACAGGAGTCCAGGAATGTGCTTTTCCTACGAGTTGCACATACTATTTTTTATCCGATCGAAATTAATTAGAATACGTACTTATATAAATAGAGCCAAATATTACTGTAAATAAAAACGTGTTTTAAATTTAAACTCAACATAATATAAAGTTTTGAATCGAGCGAGCTTGAAGTTTATTACGTAGCTACGGAAACTACAGCTAAATGTTACTTTTGATAGACGTCAGATCTGACAAACAAGGCGTTTGAATATGACAGAAATGTTACATTCCCGGCCTAGGCCGGGAATGTTATATTCCCGGACTGTTATTTTCTATTCTTGTACAGTTATTGCATATTGCCAAGCAACGAATACAATATACTGGAATAATGACTTTTGCGGTGAGAAAACATATCGGAAAGGTGTCGTTTTTCGTCCGATCGGATAAAAACTCAGTTATGTTTGTATCGTGTTTCAGACAGTTATGGATGATTAAAATTGGTATAAATTTTATTTAATATATCTAGTGGGTGCACACAATAAACGAGACAAAAAATTATAGTAAAACAAAATGAAAAAAACACAAATATTTATTATATAAGGCAAATACAAGACTACTCATCAACATCCTCCTCGCCGTCAGTCAGGGGACCAGAATCCAAAGATTCTCAGACGTTCTTATGTTCTTAAAAAAATTGTGATGGATGGGGGGAATATATTTCAGGAGAGACAGCATATCTCTTTTCTTTAAGTGGTTCATACTCCGCGGACCAGAATACATCGGCGCCTGCTCAACATTTTTCAGGAGTATGGGTCGTCCTTATTTAGTAGGCCTAATGTCGATTTCATTAAAAGGAATATCCTCATTTCAAGCTTCTTTATAGAAAATGGTTTTTCTTTTTCATACCTCAGCCATTGTATTACAACCAGTTTATAGCTGAACCACTTGAATTCTTTTTTCGTTTGGTTACAGCTTTTTCTAGTGAGTTTTGGTGTTAAGAAAATCCTTCTGCTGTATTTGGACCAACATAAACTTCTTGCTTCTGCGTGCACTTTTTTATAATGCTGTACCAGTCATGTGGAACAAAAATAGTCTTCCCTCTACTTTCCACCAATACAAAATCGCTGTCATTGGGTAGGTAGGAATGTCCAGATACCATAAATTTGTGATCTATGGTATCAATGGAAGCTGACTCTTGAGTTATTTTCATTAAAGTTAACGCAAGCTTAATATTTCTATTTTGACCGGTGCAAGCGTCGCTGTAGATTATGACTTGTTTTTTATTCACAGCTTTTAAGTGTTTTTTTATGCAAGCGGCTACTTCTTGGGATCCTCGTCCCAAACGCACATATACCCAATATTGTTGGTAACATCGTGTACCCCAAAGTTATAGCAGTACAATACATGTTGCGCTTATAGTATGCCTCAGAGACAGATAATTTTGGAAATGATAACGTCTTTTGTAGGTCGATTGTGATGGTGTATAATTCGGGATTTTCGTTGGCGCCTTCTCCGTCTTTCTTCAAGCTCTGTCTAGACTTTTCTGCCCTTTTCAAGTGTACATTATGTTCGATATCAAGTTAATTTTTCCTTGTTTCATTATCCTCCACATCTATTAACTGTTTGTATTTATCACAACTTTTACATGTATCCTGCCTTGGTGCATGAAAATGTCAATTAAATTTTAAGTTAAAAATATTTCTGTAAAAATATTCTTTGACAGGTTCGTAGTGGTTTGATCTGCACCATTCTTCATAAAGTCTAAACATCTTCCTCAAATTCAAATCGGGGTTGGGATCTTTCCTATCCGGGTTGTCATGTCGGGAATAGTGGCTCTGATATGCTAGGAATTGGCTGATATGTTCCTTGCAAAATTGTTCTTGCTCTTCAGAAATTTTCTGCGCGGCTTTATGTTTTCCTCTGAGGTCCTGACCCAGAGACTTATTTTCCTTAAGTTTCCTAATGGCTCTTGTAACCCTTCCATCAGAAACTTGAAATGTTTGTAGAAAAAATTTCTTGCACGCTTTAACCCTGGTATTGGCCTATGTGAATATTTGTTTGAAGTTTGTTTATTGCCCCTGCTGCCATCAGGACGCCTTTCCTTAACTTCCATTTGGTGAATCAAACCACACAGATATGCATTTTGTCTTGAAAAATGGTTATTGCATAGAAATTTTCGAACATAGATTTTCTTTCATCTTCTGTGACAGAGTCACTACATTTGCTTGCACAGCCACAGTCAGGATTTCGAAAAGATTTGTTTTCTACCAAAACACCCTTCACATTTATGTAGGCGTTACCAGTGTCACGTAGTTGTTTTGCAGTTTCTCTTTTAGATGGGTTTCTTTTGAGTTTTAGAGATTTTTTCGTTACACCCTGAGCTTCCACTGGCGGCGAGTTTTCTCTCACAGCTGCTGCAACATGATAATCGGCAATGAAGTCATCTGCAAAAAAAACGCGAATTTTCTAACTGGCATGCAGAAAAAAAATCTAAACTCTATTTTACCTATAGCATAAAAACAATATTCAAAACCAATGTAGCTAAAATTTCAAAATGTACTAGTACATAAAAAATAAATAAAAAGCATAAGCAAAAAGTAATATGTTTTTTGACTCAGAAGTATATATAAAATATGAAAATTAAATAGACAAGAATGAATATTATTGACTTACCTGATGCCTCAGATAAACTGTTATTATCAGAAGATGTTTTGTAATCCGATCCTTGATACTATCATCGCTATTCTTACTCCACTCACTACTACTAAATTCCCTACATTTACTTGTCGAGGCCATACCATTTATACACAAAGTAAACAGACGATTTACCGAAAATTATTGTATAATTTGAATAATTTCGTAATAAGTACCAAAACAGACCCCTCATAACCTTACAACCTTGTTTCGAATAAATTTTATAAACATAATGGTGTTTAGCTCCAAGGGGGTACCAAGCGAGCCCCCTCCCCCCTAGACCCTAGGATACAATGTGGTTATTGATAAGTAATTAAAAGAAGAGAAAAATTATTGTGTTTTTTTACGGGTCTGCGCACCCCCCCTCCCCCCAAGTACAGATCCTGGGTACGCTCTTGTTTAGCTCTAATCGTTTATACCACAAAACTGATAACGCCATCTTGTGACATGTGACATATGGTTGAAATATGACTTACTTCACTATATTCTAAGGTGACCAGAATTTTTGCTGACCAATGCGGGACGGAAGAACGGATAAGATCGACGCTGGCGTAGTCGCTGCAAATTTTTTTCGGTGCCACGCCGTATTTTTTTAAAAACTCACCAAAGAATAAAACAAAATTTTAAAAAATATATTTTTTTAATAAATTAATAATTATCTATACTAAGAAATTAAAAAAAAAACGCAATATATATTGAATTTTTTAAACATATTCTCTAAATTTTCCTTTAAAAAATGTCCTTATTTTTAATACACTCATAAAATTATTGTCAGTTATATGGCATATTTTATTTAACTAATAACAATGTTTTTAATGTATCTAGGCTTAACTGCATTTTCTCGATCGTACATATTTTTTTTACGCATGTGAATATTCTTTCAGTTACCGCATTTGGGCCTGGGCCTGGCAGACTCAAAGAATACACAACGATTTAAAAAAAAAATTATAAGAAATATCTTGTTCCTAAAAATGCTTAAATACTTCCATCCACCTCTTATCAGGTTCTAATTTTTGTTCCTTCCACTCTTTTTTTTCGATTAGGTAACGTTTGACAAACCGCAATCGATGCCGACTAAAACAACTAAGTGCCACTCAAGTGACAGTGACTAATAAACGATTATTATTAACCTTTTAAGATCCTTTACAGTCATACGCCTCTATCATATCGTTGTTTAACCTTTATTCAAACAACGATGATATATGTCGCTTCTGATTGGTAGATTTAGTAAGTTTGTTCCACCAGATCTAGATGGTCCAGTGGTCAGATTCTGTATTTGCAATACCTTCAGTTCCCATCGAGGGCAATACTGGTTTTTTATATTTTTTAAGGTAATGTTTGTTTAATTTTATAAATTTAAGTTAGTTTCAGTTAGTTTTGTCCGGTTGCGCCTCGGAGCGAGAAGCCAGCGGAGGGCCATGCGTGGAGAGTTAACAGTCTACTCTAAAGTGACGTTAACCCACCAATCAGAAGCGGCTATTAGTATAGTGGCGTAGGACTGTAAATGATTAAACAGAGACTAGAGACGCCAACGACTCAGTGATTCCCGAAAATCACGATTGTCGGTCCCGAAAATCGATTCTGCCATAGAAATAGGACTATTTCTATGGATTCTGCAAACGTTAAAACTCTCTCTTTCTTTTTCTTAGCTTAAGCTAGGCCAGACCTTAAAATCGAGAGGGACTATGGTTTCGGCGTCTGTCAAGATGGGATTTTTCTTATCGATACAACAAAATAATCGATATCGTTAAAAAAAAGGACAAAAAGGTAAATTTGTTACTCAAACTGAAAATGCGGGACATTTTGCGGGACGCACGAAATGCTGGACAGCGTGGAAAAAGAAAGGACGATCCCGCAAAATGTGGGACATCTGGTCACCTTACTATATTCCTATGTGCAATTTGTAATTCTTAACCATAATATTGGTGTAACCTAATTTTTTTATTTCTTCTGACTTACGCCACTATGTTACTCAACCCCTCAATTATCTCTATAGCCACAGACCGTCACCTTACACTATCTTCGTCACGCGATACGATACAAACAGTAAAGCGTGTTAATTGAATAAAGTTTTGTTTTGATGGCAATAAAGTTGAGGAATGAATTCCTTAAATACTAGATACAAGCCGTAATATTCCAGCTTTTGTAACAAAACTTACAAAAATTAAGATATTTTGGTTTGTTAACATGTTTTTCAAAAACATCAATGTGGCCTACCATCTACCAGGCCTACCATCAATGTCACAAAACATTGACTCAAAATATATCGCTGTAAAACATCGAAAGATAACTATGAAAGAAATAGGGAGGAAGACATTTTAACATGAAACATAGCCACCAATATGACAAGGTGTATACTTTTATGATAAAAAGACTTTTTTAAAAACTTACAAAATTTAGATATTTAAATTTGTTAACATCACTTAGTCCAAGGTTAATAGAGAAACCTCAGATGTAGCCTATCATCTACTAGGCCTGGCAGCGATGTCACAAAACATTGACTCAAAATATGTATCGATGCAAAAGCATCGATGTTTTGTCAAGACGCTGGCTGCCCGGACCACATAACAGGGCTTCAGAGTTGCGCGCGTATCACGTTGTTGACAAACACATGCGTTGTTTATGTTTACGTTCGTATTTTTACATTTTCGCTTCATGCAATGTTCTCCGCGCGCTCCGGGGCCCAACGTCTATTGATGTTTTGCGTCGACGTATCGAAAAACATGGTGTGCATCTCTAGTTCCGAATATCAATGGAGACTGGAGGGATGGTGGCGATTTATATAAGTCATAACCCTGTACATGCTTTATATTACTAGATTCGATACCAATATTAATTAATTCACTCTTCACTGATTTATCTTACTATTTACCATAAAATCAAACAAAACCTCATAAGTCACTCTTTCGACTCACTCAGTCGACACATCAAAATTAGTTGAATCGCCTATTTCGATACAATCAAATCATTTGATTTGCCCATGATCAAATCAGCCAACTTCATACACTACCGTTCATTTCTCATTACTCTCGGCTGTACTCCACGATCTCCGGAAAGCATGGAAATTACCCATGTCTTACGGTCGAATGAATTGCTTTCAACAGGTCTTTTAGTGCAGTGCTCGAGTAGCCACGGGGGCGCAACCAACAAAAACTAACCCAAGGCATGCCCAAAGTGAAGAAAAAACTTTTTACAAACATAAACTTAAAAAAAATAAAAATACGTCTTATCACGGACGGGAATCGAAGCCGGGCCGCCGTATCACAAGCACAGGTTCTGAACCAATGCACTAAGGACCGTATTTATAGTCGTTTATTGAGGCTTGTGTGAGCCTTAAGGATGCCTCAGGTTTTTAGAATAGACTTGAGAGATTTGTCAAATTAGTTATTTATGTACCAAGGGTATTAAGTAGATGTTTATGCCCTGAGGGCGACAATGTTACAAACCCGAGGGCCTCTGGCCAGAGGTTTTATAAGTCGCCCGAGGGCGTAGACATCTATTAATACCCGTGGTGCATACAAACTTTTATGTCATACTAGTTCGTTATTGCATTCACAATATGTAAATATTTAAAAAAATTCCAATTCAATTCAATTATTTAAGTCCATAAAGTAATCCATTATGTAAATGGTATCTAAGGTATAAAAACACAATAATGTACTGGTATGACATAAAATTAAATATGTCACATTTAAATGTGTACTTAATCAAGGAAGCCTCAAGTTTTATGAATTTAGGTCTAAAAGACCTATTGAAATCAATTCATTAGATCGCAGAGACATGGGTGATCTCCACGTCTTGCGGAGATCGTCGAGCCGTCGAGTACAGCCGAGAGTAACGAGAAATAAGCGGTATCCTCAATTTCATCTAGGTGCGTGAGCGGGAGGCTATATTTGTAAGTAGCAGGCGCATTAGCACCTCGCGAAAAGGCAACAATAATATAAATGTAGCTGTTTTTCATGCCTTCAAATAGTTTTGGTTACTTTTTGTTGGTTGTAGGCATGAAGTGTTCAAATATATGAAGACGAAACGTAACGGAGGTATTATGGTTGACAACTACATTACAGTCGCCCTAGGCGAGGAGTTAATGCGGCTGCTACTTTAGGAATATGCGTACTATCAGAAATCGCGCTAATGCCCCCTAATGGCAGACGAACCAACTAATCTTAAAATAGAAGCTGTCGCCCTTTCGTTTTGATAAGCTGAGCTACAAGAATAGATCGGGGTAATTAAAAGTGTTTTAGGATCCTTTACAGGCCTAGACGACTATATCAGAATCGACCTCTTCTATTGGTCGATCCATCTCACATTACAATATGTCTCCGTGATGCAATCAATTTGTCGCAAGAGCTCTCGTGGTGGAGAGGTTTAGATAGTTGGGTCTCACCTGGACGGCACGGGTTCAAACCCCCGTTGCCTTTTTT
>MU182169.1:0-12196 GCA_016904865.1 Pissodes strobi | reverse complement strand
TGGGTCTCACCTGGACGGCACGGGTTCAAACCCCCGTTGCCTTTTTTCATTTTTTTTTAAGATTATGTTTCTAAACAGTTTTTTTCTTGATTTTGGGTATGTCTTGGGGTAGTTTAGGTTAGCACTTGGTTAGGATCCTCTTCTTGAGCCCCCGTAGCGAGCGAAGCGAGCGGAGGGCGATGCGGATCGACCAATAGAAGAGGCCGATTTTGATATAGTCGTCTACGCCTGTAAAGTATCTTAAAAGGCTAATTAAAATTGCCACTAAAAACACGAGTGTTTCGCGACAGTTATGATTTGGGCTGTCATCAAGGATTTTTTACAAACCTACAAAAAACGGGGATTCTTAGTGAATGTATTCACGGAAACACATGCAAGCTGCTGTATATCCACTATAATATGGCTTTTGTTAAATATATCCTAGTTTTTAGTTAGATAAAGCAAAATATTTCGTAAAAAGTGCATCCAAAGTACACGCACGTATTACAATAAGTAATATTTGACTTTTCGCATGGCCCTCCGCTCGCTACGGGGGCTCAAGAAAAGGAAACTACTCAGGTGCTAACCCAAACTAACCCAAGACATACCTAAAATCAAGAAAAAAACTGTTAACCTTAAAAAAATTAAAAAAAGTAACGGGGTTTGAACCCGGGCCGTTGATGGCCGCCGATTTGAGACCTAACCATCTAAACCTCTCCACCACGAGAGCTCTTGCTCTGCGAAGACATCAACTGCAATCGCTCGAGTCAACGCACATCAAAAAACAGTGATGCAGCAAATTCTATTACAGCGACTCAGCTGTACAGCCACTGATAGATTAGAGAGGTACAACTTCATCAAAATAATTTTTCACAGTTGCGCTGTCATTCACTACAACACCAGCTACTAACCTCAATACCTTTGAAATAACGTCTTCATTTTCGCCATTTTGTTCATGTTCATTTTCGTCTTCAGAAAAAAAAAACGTATCTATGTCGAAACCATAAAAATGCTATGTGACGCATGAGTGATGAGTGATGACAGACACCGCTCGAACTCGAACGAAAAGCGCTTTTAATTTCCCAGTTCATGAACTGAACACGAACTCATGACGCAATAATTAGGCAGAACGAGCAAAATATTGAACATACCTCCAGTTTTATGACATTTTGAAATATACATAACCAGTGCCATGCAGTGAGGTGAGGTCAGGTCAATATTCGACGCGACCTAGTAGTAGAAGTTACCTGCTTCCAAGAAAAAGAGCAATAGCAGTGTATAATACCGATGAATAAAATTATTCTGCGGTGTAGATACCAAGGTGCCTATTTGCACGTGTAAAATAGATTTAAAAATATAATCATATTGCTCCTCGTTTCACGTGGAAGCGGTATGACATCGGAGTTAATTAAAGGATAATAAAGGATATAAGAACAGAGCAAACTTATTTTCACTATTACAGCAGATAGTAGAGAATAATCAGAACCAGAGACAAGGGAGAGATGCGCAACTCAATGTTAATTGTTAATAAATCATCCGAGAGAGAGAAAGCTGTCATGCCTTTTTCGTGTCTCGTCTAGGGAAATGAACGCAGATGGCGCACGAGACGGGCGCTTTCGTTTGCCCGTCAAATTCAAATCAACTATCTCTTTTTTTCTTTATTTCTTCAATATTTACAGGTTCAATTAAACAAATACTCGCATTTTTCTTACAGACAATAAGAATCAATATCACTAAAATAAGTAACATTGTAAAACTGAATGACCAGACAGACTATGATGCTTGCTTCCCATTTTTAAAATTTAATATAAACCTAATTGCAATAATGCTAGTTTCAATTATTATTCCTGAGTACCTAATATTTCTCAAATGAACGCAAAAAGAACCGAAATTGACATAAGTTCACCTGAAATTCAGTTACTGAATGACAAATACTATAATACAAATAATACCTATAAGCACAAAGACATTGCCTTCCATCGAGCAACCAGACTGGATATGTTTGCAACAAATTATCATAATAATAAATAATATAATATACACTCTGACAAATAATATTTACTACGTTTGGTCAACACTAATAATAATGCCAATATTGCATAGGTTCATATTTATTTGTTACCTTATTACCAAACTTGATATTTTAATTGTGTATTGTAACTATAGGTATTCAATGTGCTTGTCTTCTTCTGAATATTTTTTTTTCGTAAATAATATTAACCATATATTTTTATCAGTTTTTGCTGACGCCGCAATAGCAAAGTTTACTAATCTGTTGTCAGCCAAGAATCTTATTATTAGGGAAACAATTTTTTTCTAATACTATGAAAGAATAACAAAATTGCATTCGATAATCTATATACAATAATTATAATAATTAATTATGTTTGTTCCTTTTGAATGACCTTAACTCTACAATTTAATGATTCATTTGACAATAGACATTTGAAAATTAGTTAAACACAAACATATTATAAATCCATTAAAAGTAACGACCATGTCTCTTAAACTTCCGAATCATAGCAATCCATAATTTTGTTCTTGCGGCCATGTTATTGCTCGATTACTACTAATTTCGTTGAATTCAAAATGTATCGACTTTTAAAGAAAGTCAGACAGTCGATCTTCTTTTCAGAGGGTGAAATTTTGTTGATCAAAAGAGGTAAGTATTCCTTTAAATTGCAGGTGCCGGCCGTTATCAGTAACTCAAATTGGTCAAATTTAAAACATTTACTCACAGGCTTTCGAGTATTCGACTATATGGTGTACGAGCCATAAAGATAATTTAGATAACTTCTCAAATCCTCAAAAAGAAGTCGAAAAATGTAAAATCAGGGGATCAAGCAGGTCGCCAAATATATTGCGTAATTTAGTTCAAGTTAAACTTTTGAGAAGATTCTATCACTACAAGAAAATTTGCGAAAATACCAAATTATTGTAGGTTTTATTAATATTCAGAAAACCCCTTAAATGACTAATATATTTATTTTTTAGATGATATTCTGAAAAATATTATTGTGCTTGCCACATACCTTATGTACCCCTTAATGTTAAGATGGATTTCCCTGGTTTGTTTTATAGCAATTAATGCATATGCTTGGATTTTCTACTATCTTTTATCTAAAGGATTTATTACTCTAGATCAAATGAGTTTTGTCGTAAGTGGTGTATGGGTAAGAACTCTTATTAATTATTTGAAGTAAATCTATTTGTTTCTACAGAATTTTATGAATTGTTCGAATCAAAAAATACAAGTTGTGTGCTTGACGTATTCTTCTTACCATTTCAAATTCAAATTTCTGAAACTTATATAAATTGAAGAAAATAACGATATTTAAATCGCTTGCCTGAGAAAAATATTAATAGCCGTAATGCTTTTACCCATTATTTATATTGGTTTTCATCATATCCGAAAAGTAAAGAACTAAGATTCAAGTTTGCCCCTATTTCTTAATCTTAAGTTGAGGTTTATTATTCAAATGGCACATCTATAAAAATCGCCCAATTAAACATTGTTGTTAAATGTGCAAGCCAAATCTTAACAACCTTTAGCAACTGTCGACAATGCAAGAAAAATGAGCTAGTCTCCTAGTACTCGAGGCACTGATGTGTAAACATATCCTATATCGACATGCACAAATATTTTAGCAGCCCTCGTAAAATCTCTGCACATGGTTCAAGATGTCACAGCCGCTTGCACATTTCCGTCCCCATACTCATGCACATTTCCGTTCCATTTGCCGAGATTCACCAGACCACCGCGCAAAAGATGTTTTATACAGCCGCGGGCAAACTAACTAATTACTAAATTGATATGAAATCGCAAAATCGACGAATGCCGTGGATCCTTATTTTGCGCTCTGGCGCGAACACGGAAAAGAAAATTCTCACTTGTGTGCTATGAATGGTCATCGGTCAAACCGAAGATAAATAAATGACAGTCGTGCGTTTGTTACAGTTTTTTTGCTGGCAATCCTGTTCTAAATATGCCCGAAGCCCGAATATAATATGTCAAAACTGACAGTCATTTGCAAAGTTAAGAATAAGTATTGTGAAAAATGTGCATTTAATTTAAAAAAATACGTTTCTAAAAAAAGTTCTGTGTGTTTTTCGAGCGCAAAGTAAGATTGCCGGTTTCGAAAGATTACTGCGCTCCGGTACGCGTCGCGCAGTAACATTCTTTCTCAAGCGGCAATCCATTAGTTTGCGCTCTAAATACACATTTAAATGTGTATTTAAAGCGCAAAGTAACGGATTGTCGCTTGATAACTTAAAACTTAAAAAACTTAATATTCAGTTAATTGATAAATGTACATTTTCAGCTTGTACTCTGATCAACGTCTCTTAGTCTCTGCTTTCATATTAATGTGTCTGAGTGGAAATCAAATTTTGCAAAGATCTAATTAACACCCGAAATATATATTATGCACTATTCATAAAAGGATAATAATTTATTTTGCAAAACTTACTACATTGCCACTTTGAATATTTACATTATTTTAGATGATATTCTGGTGGAGGGTGGAGGCCCTTTGCATTTTTAACCGTTAAACAAGTAAATTAAATGAGACCCATTGGGTACTTCTGCCGTTAAACAAGTAAATGTACCTAGGCAACTTAAAAGTCCACACAATTGCCTACTAGATGATTGAATTGGAATCTGCCGTATTTAATTTTCGTCGTCAGACTTTTTTCTTTCCCACTTTTAGCGATCTATACAAATTTATACAAATCTTTTTAAAAAAACAGAGGAAAATTCTAGAAATAAATACCTTATAATTATATTTTCACAACGCTGCTGGATTAAAAAGGAATTATAAAAGTTGCAGAGAAGTCCTTTACTAATCCAACGTTACAGCGAAAAGACAAGGTAATCAATCTTGTTTCCCTAGCTACCACCATAAAGGTTGGCGAACGGTCGGAAAGGTCAACCCACTTATTCTTTTTTACCGTATAATTTGTGTAGTGAAAGATGACGGACAATTATCAGGAATGTTTGCAATATGAGCTTGCACCCTATCCAACAGCATTATTTAGACATGATCTTAGGAACACTCATCAATATTATTTCCAAAATTTGTCCTCCCGGTGAAGTTCCCCCATAGAATCCTTTCTACAAATTGGATGGAGGAGATCTGCTGCATGGAGTTGCGTGGCCAAGTATTGATACTGTAATGTATAGTGAAGTATACAAGAGATATATCAACTACGTCATGACAACGTACGGACTTAATACTATCGTAGTGTTCGACGGATACAGTGGCGGATTTACCCTAAGGCCCGGTAGGCCCGGGCCTAGGGCGGCTAGATTTAGGGGCGGCAATAAAGTAATTTCATTATGCAGTCTATATGGTGGATGCTGAGAAAGAGGCGGCTGATAGCTTGGGGCCTAGGGCGGCCGAGACTGCAAATCCGCCACTGGACGGATATGACAGCGGCCACACAACAAAGGATGCAGAACATCAGAGAATAAGAAACACGTATACAAGAGACTACAAAATTGACAGTTCCAATCTGGTAAGTGTGCAATTTTGAGTGTTTCAAGAAATAAATCCGCCTTCATTTTCCTTCTTAAGACTTATTTGGATGCTGAACTGCTTTGCAAGCGAACGCAGATGCAGACTATAGCATTATTAGGGTGGCATTATCAAAAGCACAGGAAGGTTGCAATGCCGTATTAGTAGGTCAAGACATGGATCTTCCCGTCTTGATTATTGGCTTTCGCCTGTTGATTCCAGTTTTTTTATGTTGATCCCGGGAACGCCAGGAAAACCACGTAAAATATTCAGCCGAAAAACTTTGGCATCAGATCTTGCCGATATCTAGGAGGTAATACCTTTTTTTCTACAAGCGTGCGGAAAGTACACACTTTCCGCACGCGTGACTGGGCACTGGTTTGCATTTTGTAAACTTATTGCCGATGCAAAAAGGTTCCACGTTGACTGCGAACTAAGGCATGTTCTTTCATTATTAGTATTTCCCATTAATGAACCTGAATGAGATTTTTAAGCATTATTAATGGTAACTAAGGGCAAACACAATCAAAGGATCAGGAATAAACTTTTGCAATGCCCTAGTGGCTCCAAGAAGTTCTGGTCGGTAGCAAAGGCAGTAAGTAACAACTTTACAAAAACTCTCTCCCACCTTTGACAGACGAACATGGCATCACGGCAACCACAGCCAAGGAAAAAGCACACATGCTCGCCAAAATGCTTTCATCGCACTCTACCTTAGACGTCCCCCAAGGGAAGACTCTCCCCATCATATCGAACATCAACACTACCATGGCAGAAGTCAAGTTTCATCACCATATGATATTCGTATTCGTAAAATCCTTAAAGAACTAGATACGCGAAAGGCATCCGGACCGAACGGAATACTTGCCATCGTGTTAAAGAACTGCGCCAACGAACTAACACCCGTTTTTTCCAGGCTTTTTTGTCTGTCTTACAGAAAAGAGATTTACCCAACTTCTTGGAAAGTCGCTCGAGTGTAACCTGTTCCAAAAAAAGGCAAGAAAATCACGCCCTGAAACTATCGCTCAATTGCCTTGCTTCCTATAATCTTCAAAGTCATGGAACGTGTAATCAATCAGCAACTACTCAAGTACTTCGAGAACAACAGAATAATCAGCGATGATCAATACGGCTTTCGCAAAAAGAGATCGACAGGAGATATTATTGGCCTATGTCACTCATATATGGAGTAGGGCAATTGAGAACTACGGAAAGTCTCGAGCGATTGCGTTGGATATTTCAAAGGCATTCGACAAAATTTGGCACGACGCGACGGACTGCTCAACAAACCGTCGTCCTTGGGACTGCTAGCCTCCCTCTGCAGCTGGCTTACCAGTTACCTTGAACCAATCTCTATACCTTGCAGTTGATGGACATATCTCAGACACATCTCAGGGCGCAATACTTTCACCAACTCTGTTCCTAATCTATATTAATGACCTGCTGACCGAAACGAATAATTCTGTTTACAGTTATGCAGATGACAGTACTCTTGTCTCCCACTTTAGATCAGAAAAGCCCTTACCAGCGACTGAGACTCATCATCGCAGACAGGAGCAGATTACAGCAATTAATTAAGACCTGGAGAAAGTTCAAACGTGGGGAACCGAAATTTGGTCCAGTTCAATGCAGCAAAGACCCAAGCAGCCACGTTTACCAATAGGGCCCTCACATCATTATGGCAGGATTGACCATTCCTTCATCCTCGTCAATCGGACTGCTGGGTGTCTCGCTCTACAAAGCGCAAATAAGACCGTGCTTAGAATATTGCTCACACATCTGGGCTGCCGCATCAAAGCGCATCCTAAAGCTGCTGGATTCCATTCAGAAGAGAGCCGTGCTTCTCGTCGGCGACCCGGAGTTGACCCGAAATCTGGGTGGTAAATTTATCAGAAAAAAATCTATTTCGTATAATAACTGTCATACAGGGCCGTATTACCCAATAGGCTAAGTAGGCTACAGCCTAGGGGCCCTTGACTTGCGGGGGCCCTTGAATCTTGAATCTCAAATTAATTAAGAAAAAATAAAATAGAAGAAAAACTGAAAAAATAGTTTACTATTAGGGTAACGAGTTTATTGAAGTTGTATCAAAGCATGTTCGTGATTTTATCAGTAGTGAAGCCAGATCGGCGAAATATTTTTCCATTTCCGTGGATTCAACACCTGATGTTAGTCATTTGGACCAGCTTACTTTTATTCTTAGATATGTCATATGTGATGGTTCTCCTATAGAACGTTTTATTACCTTTATTAGTAATACCGGCCATAAAGCAGTTGATATGGAAATTGCAGTTCTTAAAATATTAGGCGAGTTACACTTAAATCTTCAAGACTGTAGGGGACAGTCTTATGACAGTGCCAATAATATGTCCGGTGAACATTCATGATTGCAAGCTCTCATTAAAAAAAAAGAATCATCTAGCATTATTTGTTTCCTGTGCGGCGCACTCTCTTAACTTGGTAGGAACTTGTGCAGCTGAGTGTTGTAATATAGCCACTTCATTTTTTATGTTCTTAGAAGAAATTTATAATTGTTTTTCAGCTTCCACGCATAGGTGGCAAATAATGACAGAGGAACTCAATAAAATTCCCAATGCTTTCGTTCCAAAAAAAATTATCTGTTACTCGATAGTCTGCTCGCGCGGAGTCTTGTAAAGCGATTACTTTAAGGTTTTCTGCGTTTAGAGAATCATTAAAAGTTATCGAAAACGATATTACACAGCCCAATAGTACAAAAGTTCAAGCAAAAGGGATTAAAAATCGTTTCGAGGAATGGGAAGTTGAGATTTTGTTACAATGAGGAAGTTTCATCAAATTTTTTTATTGCTTATTTCGATAGCCCATGAAAAATAAGTGGACAGGTGTTTTTTTCTTTTTTTCATAAGTCGAAAAATGAGGCAGGTACAACGCCTTGAAATGTGCTTATGACGTCACAATACACATGAATTGTTACGTCGCACCATGCTTAGTATACCTACCTATATATACAAAACTAAAAACTGGCATAGCTCTCGTAATAATCATCTTTAGAGGAAAGAAAAAGTACGTATCGATTTTTTTCACTGTTCTATAGTTTGCAATGAAAAATAATCAGTTTAATTTTTCAGGAAACTTCCTCGTTATGGGACGATATTTTAACTGAGTTCAATAAGGTTAGCAAATCATTACAAGCTACTGACATCGATGTTTCCTTAGCAGTTAATTTGTATGATTCACTTATTAAACATGTTTTACAACAAAGCGAACGTTTTGCATATTACGGAGAATGTGGCAAAAAACTAACAAACTGTTCCATATACAAATCCGATAATGTAAGGAAAAAAGTAGAAAACTACAACTTGAGGAAAATAAAGAGGGTGAAGTTGAATTCAATGGTAGATATAATATGCTCATAAATACTTTTTTATGTTATAATCGATAACATTCTCGCTCAAGAAGCGACAAACTGCTTATCTTAACGTTTCAAATATGTTTGGGTTTTTATATTTAAAAAATTATTCTAAAGAGAATATTATATTACAGGTCTCCAAGAGCATTCTCCAAACGGTTTAGACCAAAGTTTAGGAGCCGAATGTATCGTTTTAAATATTTTATCTCAGAAATGAATTCGGAAATTACCAATCCAAGGGAAATATTAAAGTTTATAAGACAAAAAAAAATAACGTTTAGTTCTCGAAACGTAGATATTGCGTTAAGGATATTTTTAACCATGGCAGTAACTAACTGTAGTGAGGAGAGATCATTTTCTACATTAGAAAGGGTAAAAAGTCATAAAAGAAATTCATTAGGTGATGAAAAAACTAATCAACTTTCTTTGTTGGCTATAGAACACCATCTTCTTAATAAAATTCCTACTGAAAATATTATTGAGAGTTTTGTGACCCAAAAATCACGAAAACGAGCATTCATTTGAGTACACACCACTATCTAATTATATATATTTTTTAACGATAATGTTTTGGGTTAATGTTTTAAAATATTCTTTGATTTTTTATGTCTTTTTTTTAAATAAAAATGTATTTTTTAAATCAAGATATTATAATATATACCTTTAAAAACTATTTTTGTTTCTGTTTCACATTTTACTTTATCAAAAAAAAAATGTCTACCCTGCCATAAAATATGCTGAATGCTCTGGACAGGGGGCCCTAAGTAATATTTAGCCTAGGGCCTCTTCAATGGTTAATCCGGCCCTGCTGTCATACTATAGTAGATATCTTTATGATATTTGGTGCATGTCTTCTATGCATCAAAACGCATTTCCGAAGTACAGACAATTTTACTATTTCTACCAGTGGCGTCCGTACGGGCATTGCATTGAATATTTTTGGAGAAAAAAAATGTACGCCACTGCTTTTTCTTAAAGTAAAAATTATTTTTGAAATTACTATTTATTTCCATGCAAATTTAATCTCTTGATTCTCTTTCGTCCGACGCATGGTTTTTGCTTAAAAAAATAAAAATCATGTTTGTGCAAGCTGAAATCCTCGATGAAATTCTAATGTGCTAATCATTATCGGTTCTTGAAAGTTTTTTTATTTTTTCCTACAGTAAAATCAGTTTATTATTATATTCTAAATTAATTGACAATTGATATTAAACGAAGCCAATAGCTTGAAAAAAAAAGAAAAGATTTCCAAACAGTTACCGCTTCAGATTTTTAGCGATTTGACCCTGAAGTAAAACGATTTTTATTTTTTTATGGGAAAACTATGCATCGGACGAAAGAAAATCAAGAGACCAAATTTGCTCAGAAATAAATGAGAATTTGAAAAATATTTTTTATTTTAAGAGAAAACAGTGGTGTACCATTTTTTTCTCCAAAAATATTCAATGCAAAGCCCATACGGACGCCACTGGTAGAAATAATAAAATTGTCTGTACATCGTACAAAATGCATCTTGATACATAGAAGACATGCACCAAATATCATAAGGATATCTACTATAGTATGACAGTTATTATACGAAATAGATTTTTTTCTGATAATTTTACCATCCTGTATCACAAAAGTTAGGACGTTTAGGACATATGTTCATATGAAGTTTTTTTGTTAAAATTGCCTTAGGAATACCTCACTCAACGGGCGAGTACCTGCTTCGGAGACTAGGTAGCCAAGAAAAAACACTTCAGCTTGAACGAACACGCACTTCGCGGGGTTAATTACGACTCCATATTTCATTAGTCGCTCGAAAAGAACCTTTAAATGACGTAAATGCACTTCTGGTGATGTCGAGGCGATTAAGATGTCGTCGATATACGCATAACAAAAATCTAGTCCGTGAAGCATTTCGTCGATAAAACGTTGAAAAGTTTGTGCCGCGTTCCGAAGGCCAAACGCCATAAATCGATATTCAAACAGCCCGAATGGAGTTATAATCACGGTTTTCGGAATGTCTTCTTCGGCTACCGGGATTTGGTTATACGCGCGCACTAAATCCACGGTCGAAAATATTGTTTTTCCGCGAAGGCACTGGGAAAAGTCTTCAATGTGCTTAATAGGATAGCAATCAGCGATCGATCTAGCGTTGACTCCGCGGTAATCCCCACATGGTCTCCATTTGTCCCCCTTTTTCGGCGCTAGGTGAAGAGGTGCTGCCCAACAGCTTTCGGAGGGTCGTGCGATTCCTAATTTGAGCAGCGTATCAAATTCTTTCCTGGCAACTTGCTATTTAACCGAAGCGAGTCGGCATGGTTTGTGCGAAACTGGTCTGCCGTCCAAAGCGAAATCGCCGTAACTGCAGTATGCGCGAAACTGAGATAATTGCGTTTAAAGTTTTTGTGCTATTTTTTACTGTAGCTTTTTTGTAAATATTTTTTCTGACTTTTCATGTGTGGATCTAAGGTAACTAAGTTTAAATAAATCGATTTTTGTTAAAAATGGAGATTTTTCTCTTGTTGCTTGGAAATCACTTACGGCCTAATCGCTGAGCATCCTGCATGACAAAGTGCTATGTTCTACCAAGCAACTAGACCGTATGTGTATGATTCTTACCGTTACGGTGTAATTGCTGTGCAACGTTTAAACTTTTTGGTCACATTTACTAAGCCAAATTGCAGTATAGGTAAATAATTAATAGGAATCTAAACTATTTATATATATATTTGTTGCACAAAACATTTTTATTTAAAGAGATGATTAAAAAAAATAAATAATAATAATAATAATAATAATAAATAAAATAGTTACATATAATAAAAAAGTAATAATTTGGGCCTTATGACGATTCTGCTTTGTAACGGCGCCCTTTACTTACTTTTTGCGACCTCCTGTATTTCGGTTTTCTCGGGCGCCACCCCTTTGATATTTACAGCGACAAAGGGGATCGCTGTTCGCCTATCGGGTAGCCTTTAGACAGTGGAGAAACGGTTGTCCAAGGTTCGGTTTAAATAATCGGAATCGGTCCCTGGTAAATGAAACACTCCAAACAAAATAATGGTCGTGTTTATCCGACAGTAAGTATAAACCTAACTTTCTTATAGCTAAAAGTATCAACTTATTCTAAGCGACCCAACCCGGTAATACGTAAGAAAACTCAAAACGGTAGTAAAAGAATCGAAATCTCTAATCGCGCGGTAGACTGTAGCGGTGCGGAAGCCCCACGGTAAGTATGTTAGCAATTACGTTAAACGGTAGTGGTACGGAAGCCCTACTGTAAATATGGCAGTAAATACGGTAAACTGTAGCGGTACGGAAGCCC
>MU182168.1:454169-499263 GCA_016904865.1 Pissodes strobi | reverse complement strand
ACATTATTTTTTAATAACATTTACTGCTATTTAATGTAGCTTATATCCGATCTTTAGTATTTGTTTATTATTTAGATAAAAAATATTAAATATTTTTTAAGACAAGTATTTATATTATGTATATGTTATGATTATTTTTTTAAATAAAGCTTTTTGTCTTTGTTAATGTTTATTTTCATGTCTTGTCAGACTTGAACTTGAAAGGAAATATGATTTACTATAAATGCGTCTCCAAATAATTATGAACTAGTCTATGAGTAACTGGCCTCATATTGTTTTCTTCTGTGTATAACCTTATTCCTCCGTTTTTATTTAGAATTCGAAAATTATATAATAGCAATGATAAATATACACCAGTTCTAGCATCAAATTTTTGTAAGTAATAACTAATCTGGTTACAACTAAATCCACAACAGATTTAATAAGATACATGTTACGGTCTATATTATATGCGACACCCAATTATTATACCATCTCCTGAAATGAATTTTAAGAACTGAATATCTCTAGACAACAGGCTTTACTGGGCGTCGGCTATTCCCGAATTCTACCAAATCTAAAGTATAATACTAAGTTCGATCTTCAGCTGTGAATCACCATCTTCGCGATAGTGATCGAACAGTGAGCCGGCATTCAAAAAGTAGCGGTATAGGAAGTTTGATAACCTTTTGGTCATATCAAAAGTTGCCAAACAAAAAATATTGAAAAAGTTAAAAATACTCACTAAAAATTAAAATAATTAACTGCACTTCCACCAAGGATAAGATCTTTATAAGATGGTGGCATATTCTTTAAAAGAATTGGATTTGGGATAATGACAATATGGGAGTCTAAAGATTAACCTAGTTAAACCAACACCCACACGCTCAATGCAGGGTGGCCCGTTTATTCAGGGTATGCACCTTATCTGAGAGTATAAGATTACAAAAAAGTTTTAGAGATAAGCTATTCTTAGTGAAATGATCTTTGATTTTTTAAATATTTTTTTCAACTGCCACCTCAAATTCTTTTGGGTCATATCGTATTCAATTAAATATGAAGAATTCTAATTTATTTTTTCTATTTTGCGTCCAAAATGATTTCATTTCGACACGCCAAAGGAGCATCTAAAAGAACCTCTCTTCGACACTACTTTTAATTTTTTTCAAAGGTTGATTGCGCTGATATTAACAAAAAAAAATGTCCTACTTTAGCAAAAGAAGAGATACCGCCTTGAAAAAGATCTCTAGTAGTAACGACGTCACAAATTACAAGATAGCCGCGCAACTGCTGTTTTTTTTTCCATTCAAAAGTTTCAAAGTAGAAAAATAGTATAAAATATACGTTTTAAGAGACATTTAGCGCACTCGCACGTTAGAAAACTTCCTGCAAGCGGGTCGTTTCCTAATTTTGTGCTCTTGCGAAGAAATATGGTCTTTTAAAACTATTATCTTACAACACTATTACGACAATTCTTCAGTTAGCTAATATTAATATGATATAGAATATATGGTACCATCTATGGGGTAAACCTTGCAGAAGTTGTAATGGCTACGAGTAGGGGAGAGTTGGACAAAATATGGTATCAGTCCAAAAACTGACTGTTTCATGTGCTATTTTAGACTAGCAAACGTTTGTTGTAAATTGAAATATTCCCAAATGACTGATATATCAATGTCAATTTTAAAAATATTCCTATACTTGTGTTTTTTTTTTAATTTCTGAAAATATTGCAAAATACCCGATTTTGTCCAACCATGATAAAAGTATCATGTAAAAAGGCTAAATAAATTAGAGTAAATAAAACCTTTATTAGAAATAAAAATCTATGAACAGAAGTCGCAAGTAAAAACCTTATCTGCATCATCGTAGATACTACAGGCTTCATGTGCCCATTTGTTGTAAGACCCACATTTTATCCAGCCTCCGTTCGACTTAGGATTTGAAAATGGTTCGTTGCAAAGCAGACACGCATCATCAGTATCATCTTCTTTGTCCGAACTATCAGAATCAGAATTTTGTTTTTGGTGCAGCCTTTTTTACCAGTGGCACACACACTAAAGGGAGATCCTATGGCGCTCGACGAGCGGTGTGTGTGTGCGAAGATGTTGATTGGCATGGTTCTTGAATACTTGTAGGTTGTAATTAGTGGGAAACAAATGTCCTGGAAGTGAGTTCCACAGTGATGCAGTGCGTCAGACAAAGGAGTTCTGGTAAAGCGATGTTATGGAAAAATTTTTAAAGTTTTTCAACTCGGACTTATAGAAAGATGATGTTATTACAGCAGCCTTTCCTGTTCTCCTGTCATCGTTGGATGGCTTTCTAGATGCCTTAGGAATCAGAAAAACCTCTTTTGGAAAACTGAAAACTCTCTGGGAATGTTGCTTGCAAACTATCAGATTTAGTGGTGGCTTGTTAAATAGATTGTAGCGAAAGTTAGCGGAATATTAATTAATTAATTATGTATGACGTTGGGCGCCAATTTGTAATGCAATACTAATTGTTCATAACCATAAGATTTTTTTTTTAGTAAATGATGTTCGTTTTGAGACTCGTTTTTATTTTTTCAGGGGGTAGGTCGTCTCTTTTACTAGCCGTAATTTTTTGTGGGCGCCAGAGTTCCTAGAGACAATGCGAACTGAATAAGAATACTTAAATATAAATACACATAAAGATAAAAATATTAGAAATTTGCCCTTACAATTCGCAATGTCTGCTATAAATTAAAAACAATTGATATATTAACTATAAATTAAATTACAAATATGATTGATGGAATCATTTGAAATGGAGTTTATCTCATGAATAAATTGACTTAGTAATGAAAATTAAAGTTAATGTGAAAGATTAAAAAATTTAAATATTTACAATTGGTCTTTACAATATGTTCATCTTCTGACTGGCTAATACTTATTACTTAACTTCGTCCAATTATTCTGTAACCATGCGATCGCATTGGGACCCCACTGGAACCGTTTCTGCTTGTTCCCAAGGTAGTAACTGTTGGGTTTATCGAGGACTTATTTGGATCACGAAGTATTGGTTCCCTCAGTCAGTACAGCAAGTGGACGAACACCTTCTGTTTGACAAGCAAGGTGTTTTCTTCAACCAGTAGTGTAGGTTTTTAACATGAAAGGAGAAATAAACTAATCTTAGACCAATGTATATTGCTAATTAAATAATATTCAAGGAAATAGCATGTGAACATCAGTGACAATGTTACACACATGATGAAGCAATCTACAAATTTAAAATTCACTGGTAAAATCAGATATAATAAGAAACTTAAATTACAATTTTAAGTTGAGCAGACAACAAGCAAAAATTATAAATAATTACTGTTACTCAAGATATCCTTTTCTTTACTTTAAAATATAAAATTCATAAGAAAATGGTGATTGAAATATGAAATTCAAAAGAAAATAAAAGGTAACTTTAAATTTAATAATAGATAAATAAAGGTACAACCTCTAACAACGAGTCTTATGACTCAAAATAAGTAATTACTATTACTTTTATTTAGACCCTTGGCACATAAACAAAAACTGAGCGCTTCAATTGAATTAAAAATAAAGATAATATAATCACTATCTCGCATCGAGATAGAAATTTAGGGAAAGGTAAAACCAGATAAAGTTACATATGCCAGATTAACCTCTCATAAATGCAAAGTAATGTCGGTACATCAGGATTGATACTAGACAGGACAAGTGCTAATAATTATATGCTTGATGTAAGAAATAAATTAAAAATGTAATTAAATGAGCCTGAAAGGAAAAAATATTAAATCGAGCAATACTATGGGGGGAAATTCGGAGAAATTCTGCTGAAAATTCAATTTACTACCTTTGCAGGAATATTTAGAATTTACACCGAGAATTAACCCAAATAATACTGTTCAGTTTGAATGAAAATACGTAAAAAATGTGCGTGAACTGAACGATAAAATATTTACGTTCTCCCTAAATTTAGACTAAGCCTCTTTCAAATTCCATGAATTTGATTAATTAGAGACGCAAATATTTAATCGGTATTATTACCCAAAAAAATAAATATATTGCAGTTGTAAGCTAATTAAAAGTGGAATATAACAATGGTAAATTCTTGCTTTAGTCAAATAAGACTAAACGAATCATAAACAAATATTAATTATGTATTTAAAAATGAAAGAATTAGTTAAATATATTGCAAGATGAATTAAATAGAGTAATCTATAGCAAAATAAATTCCCGAATTATAAGTACAAAATAGTGTACTAGTTCTTCTAAAATCGTTATTCGCACGAAATGGGTTTATTTCGTGAATTGATGTCACTGGCAACTTAAATATCAAATATCGGGAATCATTTGCAATTGAATCAAAATTTTAGAGTAGCGGAAGCATATATTCCGTTACAAGATGTTAGTATGATTTGCCGTGTGGGAGTTTAAAGAGCTACAGCTTGGTTGGGGAGAATCTTTACGTGGAAATAACGGAGCTAATAATTGTGTAGCTGTCGGCTTTGTAGATGAAGTAGAATTTTTATCGAGGTTATCGCCTAAATCCTTGTCCAAATTGGTTGTCGTAGATACCTTTTCTCGTCTATCTAGTTCCCGCTCTGTAGGTTCTGAGGGAGCAAACATCCGCTCAGGAAAAACTTTAGGATTAAGTGGATAAACCATTTATTGCAGTCTGCATAACTGCCGATTAAACTAAAGCCGCACCAAATAGTTCTCCCACTTCATAAATTGTAACACCTCTTCCAGAATGCTGGCTCGTTCATTTTCTTACTTCTTCTCCATAATAGATGTTCAAGGGAGCCATAAATGATACGTCAAGGGGTTCTAATTTGTGCATTGTATGCGGTGGAAAGGATATTACAACAACACGATTTTTCTCTGGCCAGACTTATCCACTCCAAGCTTTTTGTATGCGTAGCGTGTTCATCTACAAGCAATAGAACGGGATTTTCTGATGTAGGGTGAGTAAACTGTGAACTGTGAACTAAACTTTTTAAATCACTTAATAAAAATTTTTGTTTGCATCCATCCCCTTGGGTGGAATTCAGCAAATGTTTCATGAGGTGCGTGACCTAGAAGCTGTGCTTCTAGAAGTTGTCTAGGAAAAATCAGCGCTGTAGGCATGTAGGCGCCACTTGCGCTCATACAGATTGCTGAGGTATCCAAAATTCTTCTTTCGGCATTGTAGGCATATAGGAGCCACCCCAGATAGCACAATGATGTCTTAAAGATGTCTTTCTGACGTCGTGATAAGATATTATGGACGTCTTGCAGATGTCTTATAAACGCCACAAGACATCTTCAAGATATCTTTAAGACATCGTTTTTTATCGATTTGTGAACAATCAAGACGTCTTTTAAGACGTTTTTATAAGACATTTTAAAGACATAAGAACGAACAAAAAGGGAGTTTTTTCGAGCAAAGAAAATATATTTATTGGAGTAACTTATTTATTTTAAAAAATAAGTTACAATTGCAATTTATAAATTATGGGTTTGCAAATTTTTTTGCAGAGAAGAACGTCTATCGGAGGCCCTTCGCAGCCAAGTTGCTACGGCGACTTCCACCTCTGACTGGCTCTTTGTTATTAATGCTTTTTCAGCAGCACCTGAAAGTAAAATGTTTTTGAAAATTAATAATTAATACAGAGCGTTTAACGAAGAATTAACAAAAATTAGAGTTCATGAATTTTCTTTCAAATGCAAAACATTTATTTTTCTAACAGATATAAAAAAATCAATGATCATGGTAGAAAGAGTTCATTTTTATTGTTGGTAAATGCAATTATAGGTACACGAGTAGGTACATATATAAAAGTTTATCGGGATTTTAATTTGGAAGAAGGCAAACAAATCGTTTCAAGTTTCACCATTTTTAAAAATAAATCCTGTGATACTTACCAATAATAAGTTTTAGCATTCTAGTTTTATTAAATGCTTTTTTGCCCTTTCTTCCCAAAAAGCTAAATTGCAAGGCAACTTCATTAGTAATCAGAGTGGCCATGCTCCTTTTTACAAAATTATATGTATTACAGCCACCAAGCTTAGCTATCTCTGTTACCTACAATCAAAAAATTGGTCAAAAATAGTAAGTAATACATTTCCTTGATTCACTTACGACATTTTGAAAATCGACCCCATTAAGAATGTCTTCTAATTTTTCAAAATCTTCCAATGTGTTTATGGGAAAACTCAGGTCTGGGAATTTATTAAAAACATTTTCAGTAGGTTCGTTTTGCGGATTACCTTTTGAAAATCCGTCCTTAATTTTCTTACTTCTTGTAGGGTTTCAGTTGCAAGACTCCTTAACACATGGATTTGTTCAATAACCACTTTTATATTTTTATCTTAAATAAAGAAAGAAACATTAGATAATTATATAAAATCACCTGGTTACTTAACAGTGTTACCTTTTTCTTTGCAAGTACTACAATAAGTATCCATATTGTTATTCACTACTGCATCTAAAAACATAAATTTTGAAATAATTGACGACAAAACATGCAGCTATTAAAACCTTGATTTTAACTCATGGATATTTCTACTAACCTTTTTGACTGCAACTTGCTTGCTGTTCACTCTTTCTCTCAGATGGTGATGTGTTCTCTTTGTCCATATCTAGCTTTTCTCTCGGCTTTTCTGCGTCTTGGGTTTGCTCTAAAATATCAAAAATATGAATTAAAACCATTTATGGTTTCGTATTTTTATCACAGGATCAAATTATTTGTTTTCATACATCTTCATAACATTTAATACAAAAAAAAATCAAAAGACAACATTTTTTCACAACATACATAAATATCGATTGAAAACTGTGTAAACTTACTTTCAATTATTGTACCTTTCTTTATTTTTGGCGGCACTGGGAGAGTAAAATCGTCACTGCTGTTCGGGTCACTTTCACTAGATGAAAGCATCTTCTGAACTCGTTGTCTTTTGGATCTTATATTATCATCTTCCAGACAAGCATCGCTGACGGTTAGGTCACTTGTTTCCTCTGCAATTTTTGCGTTTTGACGGGCTTTACCATAGTCATCTAAAAGAATAGATATTAATGTGTGATCAAAACAACACATCTTTTTAAGTTTACCAAATGTCCCATTTCTGAAAATTTTCACTCGATGACTTGGCCAATGTGTACTTAATGGTTCACTTTTTCTGATGGCATTGTACAGCTTGGGTTTTGAACAAAGAAGGCCAATGCCATAAATCTCCTTGTACCCAAGTGGAAGGCACAGCCTCCACTGAGGAATCGTCAAGGAATTGAACAACAGTCCACGTCTTTTCTTCCATGTTTTTTTTTTCTGGTCTCGATCAATTCTATAAAAAAACTTATTTCATGGAAATAAAAAAAAACACATAGGCGAGTACATAGGTACCGACTTATAAGACAAAAAATAGTTACAAAAATAATACAAAAAATATTTAATATGCAGGATATTTACAGTTAAATGAGCACTCGACCAAGCAGATAAGTATTTACAAAACTAGACACTAAGAAATATTATGATGAAGTGTGTAACAAAGGAATAAAAATACTCTCCGATTTTTGTTCCAATTCTAATTTACCAAATTTTTGGGAAATATTCTCAATATCAAATGAAGACAATGGTCCCAAGTTTTCAGTGTTCGACTGACAAATATTTAGCACAGACAATTCCATAGGTATCATATAAAAATTATCTAAATGCAAATATTTGCGACCAAGAATCTTAAATTCGCTATTATTTAATTCAAAAATATTGTAAAGTTTCACAATGGTACCATCGCTCAATCCACAATAATTATTTGGCATATCTATTTTTAAGGTCAAATGTTTAAATATAATAGTCTTAAATTGTTTTTTGACAACTGCATTTTCTATTAAATAACCATCTCTACAGATTGGATAATTTATTTTTTCCCAGACTTGTTCATTTCTAACATTAACATTAATTCTTTCTGAGTGTCTTTTAATAATTTGTTGAAGTGGTTTATCATGTTTTCTTATTGATTTTAAAATATGTTGCAGATAGTTCTCAAATTTAAAAGCACTAAAGTAATCAAGAGGTCCATGATGCCTAACATCCTCGGCTAAATGTAAAAGATTATGTATATTGTGTGACATATGGTCAGGTCCATACAAATTTTTAAAAGTTCTAACAAAATATTCTAACAATTCTGAGACGTAATTTATATGTGTAAACCACTTTGCACTAGACAAAATAGTAATAGATACATGTAAAGAAAGAAAATTTACGTATCGGTCTTTACTTAAGATTCCTTTAAGAACTATTGGCCCTGTGTACAGTAAAAATTGACGAAACTCGGTGGCTTTCCATCTTTTGACTTCATTTAACGGTCTGGGTTTTCTACTAAATTCAGTTGGAATACAATTGTATATTTGTATTTTTTCTTACAGTAGTCATAAAATATAGTACTAAGGATAATATGTAATTTCTGCTAATAAATAAATAAATAAATAAATTAGATAGATTAGTCAATGAAGCAGATATTAATGATACATCACGAAATTAAATTTTGGTGTTCGGATTTCCAAAACACCAAAGAAGAAGTAATTTTTTTACCACACCTAAACATACCATCAGGTGCATGTAATCCAAAGGAACATTTTTAATGATATCAAAATATGGTATATTTTCCAGAGCAGAAACACCTATATGATGTTCTTCCTGAACTTTTAAGCGAAAGTCACTATCAGTCCTTAATTTTAAATCTTTAAAGGTGGGAAAACAAATTCGATTAGAAATATAACTCCCCTCTATGAAGCATTTTGTGCAAGAGAAATAACCTGTATGAGCTTTGACATATTTTATTTGTGTAAACTTATTTCATTGCATAATGAAACCAGAGTTTGCATTTATTGCAAAATAAATTGAATTTATAGTTTTGTTAGAGGTCCTGTTCTTTATTCATTACGAAACTTTTGCCACCGCCGCGCCGGTCAAAGTTGGATTTGTCTCTCTTTATTTTGTAAAATAAAAAGAGAAAGCATTAAGTAAAGACCTAAACGACCTTATTGAATTCCGCGATTAGCTCTGCGTTAATCATGTAAAATAGAAAAGGAAAATACACGGGTCACGTTCAAAATCTTGACACATTATCGGATTTCCTCTATAATAACATAATTATATTTGGCTAACGAAAGCAAAAAACAAGGAATCTTAGTTGCGTGCGTTTCCTTTTTTCTATGCGTGTGATTTCGTGTCCGTTAGTGCATGGTGCATGGAATACCTAGAATTTTAAGATTTTGAAATCAAAGCTGGTAGATTCGATTTTTGCGTCTTGAAAAAATGGTTTTTTAAATTTTTTGGTCTAATTTTTTACAAAGAACCCAAAATAACATATGCATGGATGTCAGAGAGTTTTTAATAGTCTTTTTAGATTTAGGATAAAATGTCAGAGCCAAGACATCTTGAAGATGTATGTTTTTGTCATGTTCAAACATTCGTTAAAATGTCTTAGTCAAGACGTCTTCTTTATGTCTTTAGACGTTCAGACATGAAAACGACCTAAAACAGACATCTTAAAGATGTCTAGTGCTATCTGGGACTTGCGCTCATACAGATTTCTGCGGTAACCAAAATTCCTCTTTCGGCGGAAACCAGAGCTCCAATTGGTCGTTTTCCTCTCATAGAAATAACTTTAGACTGCTTGTTGGAGACAGTTGTAATTCCCGTTTCATCAACATTCCATATGCGCTCAGGAGGAAACTTGTGTTTGTCATAAACAGAGCTGTCACTATTAGTGAGATTTAGATAATTTTTGTGATTTAAATACATTTTTTAATTTAAATACTTCGAGTTTAAATATTTTTTCTGAAAGTGATTTTTAATTTATGAGTTACATCTTTCTGAAAAGTATCTTTGATTTTTGATTTAAAAATAGTATTTAAATCTTTCTAAAAGGATTTAAATCAGTAAAAAGATTTAAATCTTCAAAAAAATATAAATCCTTAAATAGATTTAGATTTATATCAATAAAAATAGTTTAACTATAATAAAATACAGTAATAAATACATCCTAAATGTTTTAGTTCTATGTACATTTTGTATGCTGTGATGATTTTTTTTAATGCGTGTTACTTAGTTTTCTTTTTTAAATATATATTGGCTATATGGGAAACTTTTGTAGTATTGATTTCTTAAAAATATATATTCCCGATAATTTCGATGAAAGTTTCTGCGTCATAAACAAACCCCTTACGAACTAATCACCCTAAAAATAGCAAACAAAATACCATAGAAAACCTAGCTAAAGATTAAGATAGATTTTTCCGCCAGAAAAATATCTCTGGGAAAAATTCAAACCAAAATAAAAAAAAGAATTGAAATAATAAGATTTTGTCAAATTCAAGTTGATTTTATCAAAAAGTAATTGTCAAAAAAAATTAAAGCTTGTTTTTTAATGGAATTTTTGACACATTGTCAAATATTTCAAAGCTGCTAGCATACACATAATGAGCTATTTTGTATGTTTGAAGTTGTTAGTGTTTTCATTTTAATTAATATAATCGTGCAAAGTTACCAATTATGTGAATGCTAACGGATTTTAAACATTTGACAATATGTCAAAAAATCCATTAAAAAAACAAGGTTTAAATAACATTTTAATTTGGTTTTTGTATGTTATTTTGACGTACCCATAATGTCCCCCCCTTTTAACTTTGTTAATTTTTAAGCTAGAAAAAAAAATAAAAAAACGAAATTGTAGGGTTTTTATGTAGTTTTTGCACACGTAAACAAAAAAACAAAAAATTGTATAGTATACAGGGTAGATCAAAAAGAACCATTTTTTTAAATCTAGCCCCTATTTTTTATTCGATTTTTCGATTCTACCTAAAATTCTAAGGATTTTTAATATAACACTCTATATGCCTATTCCTAATACTTTAGGAGTTATTGACAGTTGAAGTCGCTATTTTTTAATTATAATAATAATTCTTTAATCATTTTTAAAACAGAAGATACAAAATCACTACTCGAAGCAATGAGGTCGAATTGAGGAAACTGAATATTTACACCTCAATGAGTTCAAAAGCTAAACAAAAAGTTATATTCTTAGGTGGCTGTTGCCATAAAAAAATAAAAGAACAAACAAAATAGCGAATTCAACTGTCAATAACTCTTAAAGTATTAGGAATAGGCATATAGTGTGTTATATTAAAAATCCTTAGAATTTTACGTAGAATCGAAAAATCGACTAAAAAATGGGGGCTAGATTTAAAAAAATGTTTCTTTTTGATCTACCCTGTATACTGTACAATTTTTTGTTTTTTTCTTTACGTGTGCAAAAACTTCATTAAAATCCCTACAATTTTGTTTTTTATTTTTTTTGTAGCTTAAAAATTAACAAAGTTAAAGGGGGGGGACATTATGGGTGAACACCCTATACCTATTTAAGATTGTATTGTTTTTTAAAATTTAGTTTGTTTGAAGTCACACTTTTGCTTTTTTTTCACTTAATTTATATAAATAGCACTTTGATTACGCTCTAAGGGGTTTTTAATGGTACATAACCAACGACGCCAACTCGTTGTACATAACCAACCAAATGATTTCAATATTTTTTACATTTTAGGAAGTATTTAAATATTTTCAAAAGATTTAAATTTTAAAAAATACTTAAATCTTTTGAAAAGATTTAAATATTGCCTAAAATGATTTAAAATGTAAAAAAGATTTGAATATAAAAAGGATTTATTATTTAAATCTTTCTTTATATACAAATCGATTTTTAATTTAAATCGTTTGTCCAAATGAAAAGTATCTTTGATATTTGTTTTAAATAATTTTTTAAATGATCTTAAATAGCTCTGGTCATAAACTTGCGTTAAGAAATTAAGAAACGTTCCTACTGTTGCTCGATTAAATTCTATCTATAGCTCATCCAACTGCAGTAGGTTCTGGAATCCTCAATCGAGGAATTTGATGCCGAGACAAAAGCAAATAAAGTCCTACCAGCCATTTTCTTTGTTAAAATGGTGATTGATGTTGTTTTGTACGGCTAGTTCGTAAGCAAGAATTCTTAGGTCAGATAAAGGAAATCTGAATAGACTGACTTCCATTTGAAAGATGTGAGAAACTAGCTACTTGGGCAGCGCTAAGCACAGGCTAAAAAAGAGGTTTATTTAAAATAAGAAAACAATTAAATTAAAGGTAGGTAATCGTACCTTTCTTACTAGCTTCTTCAACAGGGTTATTCTTGCTTTTTTCACACGATCTTCTAAAGGTGATTGAGGAACTTTAGAACTTTGAGAAACTTTTTGATATCCCATCCTATGTTCCAGCACATCAAATTATTGTATTTTGCTTGCTTTCTTGATCCGAGTCTTGATCCCATGAATGATGAGTAGTATTTATTTTATAATGCAACATGTTGTATAGTTGACTAAAAGTAAAAGAAGATGCTGCAGGTCAAATGAGAACTTCCACATCACACGAAATTTTGTAAAATTAATAACTTTTTTGAAATCGTTATACCAAAAAACCCTAAAAACGATATACAACACGGTATGATAAGCTCATTTTATTCACCTCTATTTTAACCCTCTTACAAAAAATGTAAAAGCATTAAAAATCATTTATTTAAGACATAATGCGGACTAGAAAAATAAAAATAGACACTAACCCAAAATGGATCCGAACCATCCCTTTAGGGCTTTCTATATGTGTGCAAAATTAGAAATCAATACCTACATCAACCCGTTCGCAAGTTAACGTGGAGACATACAGACACTATTTTGTTCTAAAAATCGTGCCTCCACAGTAAGAAAAAGTTCAATTTTCAGAATCACATTTTACTGATATAAATCATTTAAATAAAATGGTGAATACGCACTAAACTGCTTACTCCTCTGATGCAGGATGCTCTTTCCAGTTGCCTTTTTTCTTTACCGGTAATTACAAATACCTTAATACAAATATCACGAGCCGCCAACAGCGCAAACGCAAAGTTAAAATGTATTGTTAATATTTAGTAGTATACTTACACTAACTGTGTTTTTTGAATATGAGGCCAGTTCTTTCAGCCTTTCAGCTTTTAACTTTGCGGTCTTATTTATGGACAGACGAGGCAATTTTAAGTAATAACAATAGAATAGAATAGAATTTTTAACGCAGAACTTTCCTGTTAAAAATATATCAAAAAGTATTAAAGAACTGAGACAAAAAGAATGACTTTATGAAAAGTTGTATTTGAAGAGTTCAGTTAGTATATACGACTTATATTGCGATGAGAAGTGGATATATAGAAAATATAATGTAATTATTTTAGTTGATGTATTAACATTACTTGAAGTTTAATTTTATAGCTATTCAATTAATTGTTATTATTAATTTTATGCTTGCGTTAAAATACCCACAAATATTAGTTTTTGTCATTTATAGAACCTAATCCTAGAACAAATTTTTCCTATGATGCAAACTGTTTCAGTGATGTTGCTTGCACACAGTGTTCACATATCTGCCAAATTCTTCGAAATTGTTTTTCAGTAAATATTCGAGATAGCTTTTTGTTTAAAATAAATTTAGATTTTTGGGTTAAAGTGCTCAGAATTTACTCAGATGACGGCATTCTTATATTTTCAATAAAATATGGTAGCTAATATATGATGAGCCCACAAAAGGACTGTATTTGTTAACAATAGCCTCCAAATGTGTGATTTTCTATAATGCCCAACCTAAAACCAAGTGAATATGTTACTAATTTATACATTTTTCAATACAACGGTTCATCACTGAAATAGAGTTTTATCCACAATACCGAATCAGAATTATTGCACTAGACGCGCGCTTCACTAACCATGTTAGCATCATCAGGAGATGATTAAAACTAAACTTAAAATAATCTACCTAACTCTCTTTTATACTACCAATCCTGGAATCCCACTAGTCACGGTCGATCAATCAATACAATGCACTATAGTCCTTTGGGTCACCTAATAATCTCTTATGTTATACTGAGTTTGGTATACTAATTTTAAACCTACTCCCTTAAAAACTTTTTCGAGTCCTCTAGTATACTGAGGAATATATTGTATCGAGACATATTTTGTATTTTCATCCTGATTAACGAAACAAGTGGAATCACGAATGATCTTTCTAAACAAATGCCTATAAATTAGTCTATTTATTAAGTTAGTATTGAAACCATTAACTTTCGCTATATTCTTAATTCTTAATTTTTATTATAAAATATTTCTCTGCTGAGAGGGAAGTTAACCATACGGTGTACTAAAAAATGAAAGCCTGCCATTTTGTGTTGGTCGCAGTGGAAGGAGTCATTAGGAATATATCGGTTAGTCGCAGTACTTTTTCTATAATTCTAGTGTGTTATTATCGTTCCTAATCACTAAAGTATCCAAAAATGGTAGTTGGCCATTGTCCCTGACTTCATAAATAAATTTAATGGTGGGGAAACGGTTGTTTAGTTTGGTTACAAAATCTTCGATATTAGCGGTTTTTGTGTCGAAAATAGCGAAAATGCCCTCCACATACCTGTACCATACCCTTGGAAAATATTTGAACTTCTGACTGACTTCATTTTCAAATTTACTCATGAAAAAGATTAGCTAAGAACGACGATAAACAGTTGCCTGTCCATTGCCGTGTCTTTAAGTTGTTGGTAGGTAACAGTTATTTTTATATTGAAAATAATTTTGATCCATGCAAAGTTTGGTAAAAGTTAAATATTCTTGTTTGATTTCGGTATCAAAACTATTCATCTCAAGTAATTCACCAAGGTATTGCAAGGTCTGTGGCATTGGTACCCTAGGGAACAATGAGCTAACATCAAACGAGATTAAAATTTCACCTTCATTATGGTTCGTACCAATCGTACCTTTAATTTTGTTTATGAAATCTAAGGAATTTAGTACTCATGAATTATGTTGTTTTATAGGTAAATTTTCACACTGGTTTGCTAGGCACTTGGATATATTATAAGTTGGCGTTCCTATTGCCGAGACTGTGGGACGCAGTACCTTCCCAGGTTTATGAATCTTGGGAACAATATATCGGTTAGTGGCAGTACTTTGTAGTTTCGGCATAGTAGGATTACTCACAGATAATTCGTATTTAATTTGATCAGAAATAAGGTTGCTACTTTTCTTTAAGTGTTTTTAACTTGTCTTGCCATCTTAGATAATGGATTCCTTGAGATTTTGTTGTAGGGCCCGATTAAATTATCAACTCATTGAAAATATTCGCTTTTGCCTAATATAATTAAGAATATAGCGAAAGTTAATGGTTTCAATACTATCTTAATAAATAGACTAATTAATAGGCATTTGTTTAGAAAGACCATTCGTGATTCCACTTCTTTCGTTAATCAGGCTGAAAATACAAAATATGTCTCGATACCATATAATCAATCCTCAGTCTACTAGAGGACTGCAAAAAGTTTTTAAGGAAGTAGGTTTAAAATTAGTATACCAAACTCAGTATAACATTAAGAAATTATTAGGTGGCCCAAAGGACAAAATTTAAATATAGAAAGAAGTGGAATATATGAAATTGGATGCATGGATTGTAACCAAAAATATGTTGGGCAAACTAGAAGATCTATACAAACGAGATTCAAACAGCACATAAGTACCTAGCTTATTTAAAGTATGATAGAAAAGAAAAATCAAGTGTTGCTGATCATGATTTTGATAATATTCATAGAATAACAATTACAAATTTAAATTTAATTCATAATATAACTGATTATTAGACGCATATGAAAATATGGAAATTATTAAATGTTAGAATAGTTTAAATAGAGACAGAGGGCCTATTCCATACAGTCCATTATATTGGTTGATTGAGCGTGACTAGCGGGATTCCAGGATTGGTTCTTTTGGTTCCGGCCGCGATGTGCTTCGTGATTGTTCCAACGCGCTTCAATCGCAGAAATCCACGGGTTCCTTCCGGCAGTACCGACTGTAATTCCTGGCTTAGCAGGGGAAAATGGGTGATTAAGTAAAGGATTGGTAGAAAAGAGAGTTAGGTAGATTTTACGTTTAGGTTTAATCATCCCCTGATGATGATAACATGGTTAATGAAACGCGCGTCCAGTGCAATAATTCTGTTTCGGTATTGTGGATAAAACTCCGAGTGCATTTTGCCGAAGGTTCCCAACTCCAACATAACGGTTCAACGACATAACTCAAACTAACCCTAATTTCTCTCTTCATTCGTCCGATGAAGGTAGATTGTAAAATCCAAAAACTTCCACATTTATTTTGATAACTCCATGAGATTTTTCAACATGTTCCTTAACAAATTCAACACTTCTTGAAATTATATTGAAAAACAGTGCGTTGTCTTATATTTACTACTCTCAACAGTGAGCGATTAGAGATGCTAAATTTATTTAGCAACTTTGGGATATAAAATGTATGCAGTTGTGATTTGGTTTATTGTTAGAAGCAAGCCAATCGAATTTTCTTAGGTGCCGATATGCATGAATGAATGAATGATTGATCTACGGGGTTGTTAATACACTGCGACCTGTACAGATCTATTTTGTTGACCTTCCATGGTGCTTTCGTTAATGTGATTCTCAATCAGAGTACCTCATCCAGCTTCAGCGTTTTGATAAAAGCAAGTAGTCTGGATAATTCTATTGATGTAAGTTCCTCCTGTTGGACGAAGCAGCTCCCAAAGCAGACCATTCGCGTGTTCGCGACCGCCTCGCGCTTCGTGAGAAGGTTTCCTCCCCCTTCTCATAGAACCAGCAAACTGTACTTGTATTCAATTTTTATTCTCTCCGAGTGCCTTCTCAACCGGCAGTGGTGCGTAAGAAAGACGGTGATGATGCGGAGATTGTAGTTTCTCAGAGTTATATAAGGTATTTTGATCTTCCTAGAAACATCTTTGATTGCCTTAACCCTTCTGATAGACTGATCCATTTGGCTCGCTCTTTTTTCCTGAATTCTTCCGTGTAAGTGTATGCAGCGGAGTTTGTACTCCTACTTTTGCCAGTTGTTCTGCTTTTTCGTTGCCTTCTATCCCAGCGTCTCCTGGCATCTATTGAAGGGTTAATTTGTTATTCTTGCCCATCTTAGCCTATCTAGGCATTCCCATACCATCCCGGAGCTGATCTGATTGTTGTTGAATTCAGCGCTTTGATGACTGTTTGATTGTTTGAGAAGATGACAGTCCTTTCTATAGTTTCTGACTAGGTTGAACTGTGCACATCTTCCTATGGCGTTAATTTCCACATAGAATATGGTCGGATGTTTTCCCATTGTTTCGGAGAATTTGGTTCCTGGCCCAAATACTCCGGCTGCGATCCCCTGTTCAGATCTTGCCCCATCTGTATATCATTTTATGGTACTTTGCTGCGAGGTGAGAATGCAAGTGGTGTTATTTTTTCTTTCTTCTCTAATTCTTATCACGACCGTGAAATATTTTTCAAAATTGTATCTTTTGACTATATCGTCCTTGGGGAGCTCAAGTAGTTGTGCTTTGTCAAGGATGTTAACTCACTCTTTCTAAGCCATCCTCCCTCGTCCGCTCCCTCTTTGTCATTCTAGTCATTACTTGTCTAGCTGCTCCCTGTACAACAATGTGTAGTGGTGCGAGGACCATCAATTGCCTCGATTGCTGCTATTGAACAAGTTTTCATTGCGCCTCTTATGCTTATGCACGGCAGACGTTGTACTTTGTTGAGAGCTGATGTTATGCTCTGCTTTTCTGTTTCCTTGAACCAGACGATCGACCCGTAAAGTAGGATGGCTCGTACTATCATTGCGTACATTCTTCGAAGGACTTCTGGTTTATATCCCCATATTTTTTCTGCAAAGCTTGTGCACATCATGAGGGCTCTTCTCGCAGCCTTAGTTATAACTCCTTCAGTGGGTTTATTCCATTTTGGTTTACAATTCAGCGTTATGCGCCTACATACTTGACTTCCGATTTCGGTGTAATGTTGGTTCCGTGTATTTGGATAACTTTCACTCCAGGGAGTTTCTTCATAGAGAAGAGTACTATGGTTGTTTTCGATGGGTTTATTTCCAGCCCCACTGTCTGGCACCATTCTTCCGTTGCTTTGAGTCTAGCTTGAATGAGTAAACATAGTGTACTTTCAAACTTTCCTTTTGCTGTGATGACAATATGATCGGCATACCCAACACACTGTAGGCCGAGGTCTGTCAGTATTTCCAGTAGTTCATCCACCACTAGACTCCACATTAGGGGTGAGCCTACTCCGCCCTGTGGCGTACCTCGAGTGGTACTCACCTCAGTAGTCTGATTGCCGAGTGGTGCTCACTTTAATAGTCTGATTGCCTGCAAAAGTTTCTGCTGTCCTCGTGGCAAGCATCTCACACATTCATCGACATATTGTGTCGCTCACTCCCCTTCTCGTTAGTGCCCTCTTTACAGCCATGTGGGATGCATTGTCGATGGCTCCTGCGATGTCTAGGTAGGCGTAGAGCGCGATTTCTTTCTCGTTTGGAATTTCTTGTATCATGCTGGTCAGTTGGAACAGTTGTGGACCTGCCCGTTCTCTATTCGTGATGGCTTGCATTCAATGACAGCGTTCCTAAGGTTGTGGATCTGATGTAATTGTCTATTGCCTTCTCCATCGTATTGAGTAAGAATGACGTGGGACTGATTGATCTGAAGGATTTGGGGTCTGTCCCATCCTTCTTTCCTATATTCGGCATGAAGATAACTTTCGCCCTTCTCCATGATTTTGGTATGTATCCCATTACTACTTCTGGTGATATCTACAATGCGTGGCAAAATTTCTCTTTTTCCGCTTTGTAAGAGGGCTGGGAATATTTCATTCACCCCTGGCGATTTGAGTGGTTCAGATGTATTCAATGCCTATTCGAGTCGTCCAACAGTGAGTACCGTTTTTGCCATTACCCAGTTATTCCTAGTGAGTCGCATTGGGCTAGCTTCTTCACTTAGGTGTCTTGGTTGACTACATGGGAAATGTTGGCTCTCTCCTTCCTTGTAGGTGCCATCCAGCTTTTTCAGGGCTTGTTCCATCTGCCGATATGCATAATAATATTTAAATACAAACAAAACTTATGACACATATGTTTTTAAAAATGTCTATGTCTAACATTTCCTATGTTAGCAATATCTCGGCAACTTGCGGCCAAACCGGAAATAAGCATGATTTTATTATATCGTGATCAGCTAATATTTCACGAAATGGTAATATGTTCTCTCATCGATATTTTACAGGAATTGCATAGGTTGATATAGGTATAGGTATGCAAGCATACCTATATCAAATATTGACCCAAGGCACAATCAAACGTCGAATGATTCACAGGGATATTTAATGGCGCAGGTGATTTGTATAAGAACTTACCATTTAATTGTACAGATAACTGAATCACAGAATTCGGCATTCATATTACTTGACTTTAATTAGAATATTGTGTGTAATAAATTATGATGGTGTATGCACCAGTTCAAATGCATTCAAGATTCAATTTACTGATGCGAACACGATCCCAGAAGAAACCAGTTTTGAGCTAATATGTATCTATTAAAGTTGCCAGTAATTATTACAATATATGTTTCCAGATAAAATGGAAACTGACAGTGTAAGCGACAGTAAGTGTCCTAGAGTTGCATATTTGCAGCTGTAGGTTCTTAGTAAGTGTTATCTGTCCTAAGAGATCGAATTAACCTACGCAATACGGCAGATATTTTCCTTTCTATTTACGATAATTATTGTATTCTATTCGTTAGTTCCCGCTCCGTATCCAGGACAACGGCAGGTCGATCTGCGCACAATATTCGAAGCGGCCCGCCACTTTTCGCGGTTTTCCCAGATGTTTCTCAGCGCGTGCTAAATATTCCATCGCCGGGAAGCGTTTGATGTACGCCGTCGGCTCTCCTCTTTTTGCACCACTAACGAAAAATCGCTCTATTCTTATTTTCCGCCCTTTCTTGCACTTACTATTTGCACTGACACTGACATTATCCGTCCTAATGTGACCTTTTTACGTTCTTCCTGTGTTTTTAAAGCTATGTAAGTACACTTCGATTTGATTTGCTTATTCACTGTTCTTACTGTTAAAGTATTATATCTAAGGATGCTGGATTTTTTTTTATCGGCATTAAATTTAGCTTTGTAATGCTTATAATTTCGTATTTTGTACCAATATGCATTATGCAAGGGCAAAAAATTTGCCTTCAAGTGAAAATACCTCATGAGAGAGGAAATTTAATTTGTCAGTTCATTTTTCAGATACATTAGAAAATAATATATTTTTCTTTATGACATTTGAGCTTCTTCGTATTAGGTATCTATTCTATGTATAACAGTATGAAAAAATATTTAGATTTAACTCCATCATAAATACTTGATGGCATAATATCGTAACGGTAAACTATTTTTTGTAATCTTAAATAATATCTACGAGTAGTTATGTATTTGTATATGTTCATACATACTTATGAAGATGAACAAATAATATTCTCGCACTTATTTGCTGTTGTATCTATCTATAATTCCTCTAGTTTTTATTTAAAGTAAATAGAATGCTTCTGTGTTTCTTATTTTATTTGCTACTTACACGTATTCTTCTTCAAGGGCGTCTAGCTAAGTTTGGATATTTTGAAATTTTGACATAATTAATTATCTAATAATACTACGTATATTTTGAAATGAGATATGAAATATATTTTCATGACATTAGCCGGTATTTCGTAATTGTGCAATGCCACGCAAGGCCACTTATTTTCTTATATTATAATCGAAAGATGAAAAAGCCTGCTAATCGATCATACAAAATGCAGTTAGTTCGTTATTCAGCAAAATGGGAAGTGAGCAATCGCTCGTGAATTGTCAGTCGAAAGGCGAAAGGGGAATTCCGGAAGCAGCCAAACTTCAATGAATATCCAGGTTAATATTTTAAAAGAAATTGGGTCTATGCTGGTGAATCCTAGAGAGCTAAGGTATTAACCTTTAGACTCTCCAGAATAACTTATCTATTTTTTCTCATTTTTTTTAATTATGTTATACCTAGTTTTCTATGAACAAATTATGATGTACAATTTACTAGTTACCTTTCTAAATTGTTATTGGTCTAAAGTGTTAATGGTCTTAACCATAACGATTTTTCTGTTTTAAATGATTGCCCTCTACGCTAGTTGAATCTTTAATTGATAGAACCGCTGCTGTCCAAGTTCAATTTAGTGACCCTACCGAAGTTAAAAAACGAACAAAGACAACGTTTCAAGAGAAAATCTGGACACGATTAAAAAAAAGAAATCTATAAATGCAAATGTTATTTGTACAGGGTGGCTCGTTTTCATGTCTATGTATGGGGAACTCGAAAACCGTAAGAGATACAGTGTCGGTCAAATTAAGGCAAAATTGCGCATTTAGGTGCCTAACAATATGCCGTTTAGAAAGTTTCAAAATTCCGAGTATTTCCGGCGACATCCGGAAAAAAACGAAATTTTGAAAAATCGTTTTATTTTTTTCCTGGGCTTATTTAAAAACGGATCTCAAATTGAATTGCACTTTTGCATTGCCACTTTCTCCGCTCTATCCAATGATGGTAGCCAGTTTGAAGTCCGACGTGTCGTCTTCAAGGGATCATCATCAACTTCCTTTTTTTAAATACGAACGTTAATTTTTTTTATCGTTTTTCAGATGGTATTGGCGTTATTAATATAAGTATATGTTTTTATTTTTTTTTAATTTTAATTTTTTTTTTAAATTAAATATTTTGCTTTGGCGTAATTTTAAATAATTTAAGGTAGGTGCTTTTGAAATTTTTATATTCTATAAAAATATTTTATTTTGTTTTTTGTATTAAGTGGAAAATTGGAGCTCGAATAAAAAATAAGAATTAGTAAAATTATTTTTTACGAGAATATTGCCATGACGCTTGAACTATTATATTACTCAAACAAGTTGCTTAGTGCAAAGATAAAATATTTTCAACTTTTAACCAATTAAAAAATTTATTTAATGCAGGACATGAACAATAATTTATAATCGTACTACGTGATACTATAGGTACTTTGATGGAAAAACACAGCTATTGGAATTTTGCCTATAAATTATTATTTTTTTTATTATTTATAAGCAAAATTCCAATAGGTATGTTTTCCATCAAAGTACCTATAGTATCACGCAGTATGAATATAAATTGTTTATGTTCTATATAAATTTAAAAAAATAATAAAAATTTAAAATAAGAAATTAAAAAAAAATAATAAAAACACATACTCAGATTAATAACGCCAATACCATCTGAAAAACGATAAAAAAATTAAAGTTCGTATTTAAAAAGAAAGTTGATGATGATCCCTTGAAGACGAAACGTCGGATTTCAAACTGGATAACATCATTGGATAGAGCGGAAAAAGTGGCAATGCAAAAGTGCAATTCAATTTGAAATCCGTTTTTAAATAAGCACAGGAAAAAAATAAAACGATTTTTCAAAATTTCGGTTTTTTCCGGATATCTCCGGAAATACTCGAAATTTTAAAACTTTCTAAACGGCGTATTATTAGGCACCTAAATGTGCAATTTTGCCTTGATTTGACCAACACTGTATCTCTTACGGTTTTCGAGTTCCCCCTACATAGACACGAATTCGAGCCACCCTGTACACGGTGTCCCAAATTCTAGCCTCATCAATGATCTCGGAAACTAGAAGAGATACGAGGTCGGTTATAAGAGGCAAAGTTGCGCGATTTGATGTTGATCAAAATGCTACTTTAAAAGTTAAAAAAATTCCGAATACTTCGGAAGATTTTTGACAATAACCGAATATTTGCGATATCATTTTCATTTTTTTATGACTCTATTTGAATAGATATAACCAAATAAATTTCTCATTCACATTGCTACTTTTTCTGTTCTATAATATGGTTTTCAAACCGACGTTTCGTCTTTGGGCTGCCATCATCAATTTTGTTTTTTTAAATAAGGCTCTGGATTTTTATTACGAATTTTCCCAAAACCAATGATGTATTGCACTTATTCGAGGAATTCATATTAAAGGCGTTTTCTATAAGAACGCATGTGTTAGAGAGAGAGAGAAAGAGAGAGAGAAAGAGAGAGAGAGAGAGAGAAGAGAAAATATCAGGGGTTTTCCCTAACTCGGGAAAAAAAATGGAACTCGTTAATCCTCACGTGATAGTAAGACGAAAATGTGTATAAAATGTTTTCGAATGCCGCTTCGTTTTCAAAATACAGGGTGTTGAAAAAAAGTTGTTGTTGTCGTTTTTTTCTTTTAATTAAAAATTAATGAGAGACAACATTCAAATAATATTTGTCACACCTTAATAAGGGGTTTGAGCACTTTATTTTATGTTCATGTTTAACTTCTCAATTAGTTCATTGGCGGAGGTCCGAGAAACGATTACTAGAATTTCGCAAAAATCAATAATACGGGCCTCTCAGTAATAATAAAAAATAATTTTAATCGCATTTTTCTCGTATCTCTTACGGTTTTCTATTGTTATATTCTATTCTATTGTTCACGTTACAGGAGTTTCTTTAAAAAAGTATAGCATTTAAAAGCTCTGAATAACGCACCCACATAAAAAGTCAAATAAGTTGCTGAAAGTGTCCTCCATGAGCCAGTAAACACCCACCTATTCAACGTGCTAAACTGTCTTTTACGCGACGGAAAATCTCGGGACTGGCGCGAATCGTATTAAAACCGTTAATAATGCGCAGTTGAAGTTCTTCTAGAGTTTCAATAGGAGTCGTATAAACAAGTTTTTTAAGGTGACCACAGAATTAAAAGTCCAACGGATTAAGGTCCGGCAAACGGGGTGGCCATTGATGAGGTCCACCTCTACTTGTAAGGATCAGGATATCGTTGATCCAAATAATTTCTGGCAACTGCTGCAAAGTGAAGGGGGACACCATCATGCATGAACCACATTAAAGTAGGCACTTCCATCAGTCCTGGCAATTCATCTCTAAGAAAATTATAGTAGCCTTCACCAGTAAGTCGCAACGGAAAAAAATGTGGTCCAACTAATTTATCGCCAATAATTCCTGCCCACACATTAACTGAAAATCTATGCTGGTGACGTCCATCGATGATAGCATGAGGATTATTTTCAGCCCAAATATGGTTATTATGAAAATTCATAATGCTGTCTCTCGAAAAATTAGCTTCATCTGTAAATAACGATTTTTTTTTCGAAAAACCTTGGATTCTTAAGACTTCTCTTGAAACCAGTCACAAAAATTAACTCTAGTTGGAAAGTCTTGAGGCAACAAAGCTTGCAGTCTCTATATGTGATAGGGATAAAGATAATAGTTCTTTAAGATGCTCCATACTGTTTTGTGACTCACATTCAACTCATTTCCTATTTTCCTCGTACTTGTGCCTGGAGATTCTTCCACCATATTTGAACCGTCTTACTCAAGTTGCGGGGTTCTTACTGTAAATTGCGGACCGCCTAATTTGTTTTTTGCAAAACTACCTGTTTCCTCTAATCTGCAAGACGTAATTTTGTAAATGTTTTTGAACATGGTATTCGTCTATTAGGAAAACGTTCTGCATACAAATGCCTTGCCTCCAGTGCATTTCCTTTGCTAAATCGTACATAAAATGAATTTGCCATCAGCCATTAAGAAAAGTATTAAATTTAAAATTTAGTACACACAAAATGAAAAATAATTCGCGAGAATAGGTGACACTTGACTTGACTCGTTTATTTAAACAACACAATGATGAGATTCTAACCCAAACTTAATTTGCTTAAAATTAATTTTTCTATCAAAATATATAAAGTAAAAATTTTGAGACTTTTGCAGGCCCGTATTATTGATTTTTGCGGAATTCTAGTAGTCGTTACCCGGATATTCGCCAATGAATTAATTGAGAAGGTCAACATGAACACAAAATAAAATGCTCAAACTCTTCATTAAGGTGTGACTAATATTATTCGGATGTTGTTTCTTATTAATCATTAATAAAAAGAAAACACGAAAAAAATTTTTTTAAGCACCCTGTAGTTTGAAAACGAAGCGACATTCGAACACATTTTATACCACAGTTTCATCTGGAATATCCAGAAAGGCGCCTGCCGCATAGTTATTTTGCTAATATTGATAATAGTTTAGCTCAATACGGAAGTTTTATTAACGAATCGATCCAGAAGAGGCACAAATTATCTCAAACATTGTAAGTTTGAAAACTATTACAAAGTAGAAAGTAAAATGAATCATTTTAAATTATTTTTAAGGCAAATAATAATCCTCGAGCTTCAATTAGGGGTTTCCCCGACGAAGTAGTATCACCACGAATGAGAGTTAGGAGAACAATTAATCGTAGGTATAAACCTTACAAAATTCATATTAGTCAAAGACTAAGACCTGGCGATGCTAAGAGACGATTAGAATTTTGTAACTGGTAGCAAAATAGAATTAATGAAAATGACGACTTCCTAAATAAAACTATATGGACAGATGAATGCTGTTTTTCAACACATGGACTATTTAATAGACATAACGAACTCTATTGGTCAATAGAAAACCCAAGGCAGAATCAAGAAGTAATACCTCAGAGACGACAATCATTTAATATGTCGGTCGGTATGTAGCACAATAAAATTATTGGCCCGTTTTTTCTTGAAGGAAATGTAACTTCTAAAAGATATGTAAAATTAATAAGGACCAATATATTAGATTCCTTAATGGAAGAACTTAATGTAAACTATGGTGGCATCACCTCATAATGGGTGATCGTTACGAATTTATTAAATGCATTGTTCTCTATTAAATGGATTCGAAACCAAGGACCCGTACGTTGGCCAGCTAGGAGCTCAGACTTAAACCCTCTAGATTTCTGCTTTTGGGATTTCTCCACAACCGTCTTTATCGAAAAACACCACAAAACCTTGAAGTTTTAGGTCAAGACCTAATAAGGGAGATCGGGGCTATCCCCGCAAGGACTATTCAGCGTGCCATCCATCAAATTCACAGACTGACACGAAAATGCATCCAGTCAGGCGGATTACAATTTGAATATTTGCTTTAACTTCATTATTCCATTTTATAAAATCTTCGTTTTGTTTTTTTTTTTTGGAATAATTAAAACAACATACCTATTGTTGGAAATAACACATCACATATCGAAACATTTTCAAACATTTATTTTTTATATGATGAAAATATTAATTAAATTTTTATATGAATCCAAGTAAATAGTTGTGTGGGATTAGATTTGGAACAAATAAAAATTCCACATTAATTTTGTTATTTTTTCCTGATCCACAAGTTGGTGTTGCCAGATTTTTAATCCGACGCCGACGGCGGCGGTTAGTCTTTAAGCAACCATCATTACATTTATTTTTTAAAATACGGCCGTGGATTTTTTTACCGGTTTTTAAGAGCTTCTGATGTGCCAGAACGAATCATGTATCGCGCTTTTTCGAAAAAATCATTTTAATGGTTTCCTGGTATCTTACCAAAAATCTGACTCTCTCTAACACATGAGTTCTTATAGAAAATACCATTAATATGAAATGTTCGTATAAGTGCGATATATATCATTGGTTTTGGAACTTTAGAAGCTCTTAAAATCCGTAATAAAAAATCCAGGGCTTTATTTAAAAAAAAAAACAAAGTTGATGATGATGCGATCTCAAAGACGAAACGTCTGTTAAAAAATCTGATAATGCCATCTTGTAGAACAGAAAACATGGCAATAAAAATGTGAAATTTATCTATCTATTCAAATAGAGTCATAAAAAAATTAAATCGCGAATATTCGAGTTTTTCCAAAAATCTTCGGAAGTATTCGGAATTTTTAAACTTTTAAGGTCGCATTTTGATCAGCATCAAATTTCGAACGTTGCCTCCATTTAACCGACTTCTTATTTCTTCTAGTTTCCGAGATCCCAGTGGTCAGGCTCGAATTTGGGACACCCTGTACAATTATATCATCAAATGTATATGCACTCTCTGAGGTTTTTAATTTGGTACAAATCAACTGAATATCCTTATAGTGACTGGTTTGTTAGGTTTATATCCTATTGAAGGGTTCTTAGGCGAATAAATGCTGTGTATTAATCGAACAAGCATTTACATAAGAATATAAACCTAACAAGCCATTCATTATAAGGACATTCCTTTTATTTATCATTATCAGTTATAAGAAAACGCAACTAGGTACTATTAAAATAAACTGAAACTGAAGCAACACACATTTATCGTTTTTTAATAATACTAAAGCACTTTATTTAATTCTAAAATTATAGCGATTTTTTTCCTAAAGTGCTTGAAGCGTTCCTCTTGCATTTTGCAATATTTGATTTGTGGAATTTCGTTTTTTTAATCTATGATATATGTTTGATGAAATTTTAATAATTTGATTAATGGGATACAGCTTTGACCTATATTGAAGAAACAACACAAAACTTAGTAAAAAACACCAGTACGAATTTAGAATTAGGTAATGCAACCCTAGCGATGGATAACATTATTTACGACAAAAAAGCAATATATTTCTTTTCATTGGGGGAAAAACGGAAATACGTAAATCTTTCTATATCAATGGAAAGATTTAAACTGACATCACAAAAAATAAAATAACAAATTTTTTATGGAATATCAAAAATACACAAACCAAATAGACCTTTACTTTCAAGAGTAAGTTTTATAAAGTCGCCACATACTCTCTTGATATAGTATTGTCAATATCATAGGTATCACTACCAACAAAATTCTGCTATGGCTATATATATAATATATATAATATAATTTTTATGGAAAATTTTTAATTAAATTTTGTTAAAACTTATCAATTGGCGAAGACATATAGATGATATGCTCTTAATTTATCCATATTATTTACAACGAAATGTCCTAAACGATCTCTAAATCACATGAACACAAAATAATCTGCTAAACAATTCACTCTAGAAAGGGAAACTAATACACAACTTTCTTTTCTTACTTATATTCTGACAGGATTGACCTACTTTTAAAACTACAATATTTAGAAAGTTTATACGACACAACACAATGGATATTATAATTTGTGTTAATCAAACTTTTAATGTTGAAAAAGTGTTTTTAAGAATTAGTTTGATTAATAGTAACTATTCTATTCAAAATTTGAGCATTGAAATAAAGAAAAAATCAGAATAGGCTTAGATATTACAAACCTTTCTATGTGTTAGCTGTAAGGTAAATAACCCAGTACCCCTCATTTTAAGGCCCTTGATATGTGTGTTCTTATTTTCTTAAATATAATAAAGACTATTCCAATCGTTTGAAGATGTTAAAATGACTATTATTACTTTCTTTGTTTTTTTGATAATCATAAAAAAATCCAAATTTTAACGTTTTTGGTTATAAAATACCAAATTGTTTTTTATTCTAAGTTCATCCACATGTCGGAGTATTCGTCATGGCAATGACTCAGAACCCGTCATTTAATTGACCCAGTATCGGTCATGCTTTAACATAATTATTAAAAACGAATACTTGTTATGAATGAATTAAAAAAAGAACGCAAAACAAAAATAATAATCCTCAGGTATCATATTATCTAAGATATTATGTTGAAATATCCCAACGTTTATTTAACTTATATCTAGAAAAACCAACTTCAGGCTAAAAGATACGTATTTAATTATTTTTTCTTTCCTTAGAAGAATCCAAAATTAAACAATATAGACAAATGTACCAAAAAAATTATTGATTGAGAAGTGTAAGATTATATTTTGTTAAAATAATATCTATTGTAACGGCAAAGTGAAATCAAACAGCGGTCGTGTTCTATTGCTAGCTTTACTTCAACTGACTAACTCTCAGGTCAAAAATAATGATCTAACCAAAAACCGTAAATATACGTTTTTATCTCCCAGATCGGGTTACATAAGCTAAACACGCAGTGATACGAATCACCTATGCCTTCTAAAGGAATTATTAGTTTTTATGTAGACTAAACAAACCAAAATATTATCTACTGAGTGTTATTAGTATATATAGACAACAATTTATAAAACAATGAAATGATGTTACAACAATATACCTAATGCAAATTGTAACTTATAGTCTATAAACGAAATTAATACAATGACATAATATATATTAAAATTAAGTATGTAAATAGGGGTTTCCGTTACATTATAATACAAACCTATGTGGTTAAACAAAGAGATTGCTATCTGGGCGGTTTGTTGTCACAAAAAAAAACAAGTAGAGTATCGGGTTAGTTATATAATAGTTATATACTAGTTTATTATATATCGATGTAAACCTACGCAAGTATGCAAGATAACATTTTGCTAATATCAGCATTTATCTATTTCCTATAAAAGCGCACTTGCAGTTCTATTTGTTTTCGGTCGTCACCAAGCTACTTACTCGCGTAGTCTTAAGTTAGTTTTCCTTTTTAAAAATACGTGTTGTTTCATTATCGAAATAAAACTGGCGCAGTCGGTAGGATTTGTCGGCGATGTTATTGGATTATCAGTGTGCGTAAATTTGGCAATACGTGCAGGAAATTCCATCGTGAAAAAAATCTTGGCGTGTGACCAGTGCCAGTGAGGATAGTCCATAGCGTTGATCTGTTTCAACAGTTAACCCAAAAACAACCAAGCAACATCCAAGCGAGGATCTCAGAAGTGGGTACCTGCCTCCATCAAGTGAGCTCAAGTTCTTTTCCAACTTCAGGAACTTAGCTGCCAATTCAGACGCTATTAGGCACGTTAACCTACAACGTCTACATGGACTAGAAGACGCTTTTGGGCCGAGAACCTACAACGGCAACCCTAAAATTTGAACTTCATGGAATTAAAAGACGCTTTTGGGCAGAGAACCTATAACGTCAACCCTAGAATAAGAATGTCAAGAACTTCGAGAACTTAAAGAACCTCGAGAACTTCAAGCAACTTGCAACAGACACTACAATTAAGGAATAAGGTTAGATTAAATTTAGAAATAAGTTTTGTTTAACAACATATTTTTCATTTTTCTTTCCCTTTTAAAAGAAAATTTTTGAATTTTAATTTTGTTTTGAAATTTTGAAAATCAACTTAATCCATAATGGCTGAAGCTTTAAGATCAACTATATTATTATTAAAATCCTTAGATGGTAACCCTCTAGAAACATAAATCAAATAGGTACATTTTACACCAGATATTTTAATAATGATGCAGATCAACATTAATTTGTAAATTTAGCTATAAAATCAGAAATAACTGGTGTCGCGGATGATTTTATTTTATCGCGACCTGATTTACAAAGATGGGTAGAAATAAAAATCGCCTTTCGTCAAAATTTTGTAGATCTAAAATCAAGAGCTAATCTTCAACAGCAATTGATATTTTTGTAATTTTTTACTGCATAAATTAAATGATAAAATGAACATTGAGGTAGCGAACGTTCAAGCAAGACAAGTGTTAGCGCAACAAAATTAATTAACTGCAACACAAAATCTTTATGCTAATACATCTGATGATTTGCAAACAATTTTAATGGTACATAATCCCCAAATATTAGATAATGCAATTGAAATTGTTACAAATTATGAATTAGTAAATAATCAATTGAGACATAGAAATCAACATATGCCTCGTAATAAAAATTTACAACAACCCCAATTGCCCCAAAGAAATAGAAATTCAATTTTACCATTAGTTCCAAGACCACAACATCACCAACAACAACCTCAACAATCTAACTTTCCTAGTTAACCAATTCCATTGTATCCAATACCGATACAACGATATTATCCAACAAATAGGCAAGTCTTTGGTCAACCACCTAGACATCAAAACACTTTTGCTAAAATACTCATCAGGTATTTTCAGAACCTACACCTATGTCAGGAGTCAGTGTCCAAATACGACGACCCACTCCATGGCAACAACCATCACCTCAACAACCTTCTATAGTTCAACAACAATTCCGATCTCAAACGAGACCCAGTCAAAAATGTATTTTTGAGGAATTAACTAATATAGAACAAGGTGAATGTTTTGATCCTTAAACATTCTATGACAACGATTAATTTACTGAATTAGATGTTGAACAATTCCAACCTAACCCATAGGAATATGAGATTTATAACAATGAAAAAGCATATCTTGATATAACTGATGTCCAACAGGATTTTCAGCAGGATATTCAGGAAATAACTCCGCCTTAACTTTGAATAGCTTTCAAATAAATCAATTACCATTAATAATAATTCCCAATTCTGATATAACTATTTTAATAGATACAGGTTCCCATGCTTCTCTATTACGCCCATCTATTGCTGAAAAATATTTTTCAGAAACTATTCGTCTTCACAAAAGTACTATTCAAACATGTACCGGTTCAAATAAACCCACACACCAAGCTAGAATAAATCTTTTGATGCCTTTCGGTATTCAAGAACCTATTAACTTTATGCTATTGGCATTTCACGAATATTTCGATGGAATAATTTGAATAAATTATCTTTCAAATTTCGATTTTAATATTGACTTACAAAATCAGCTATTAATAAATTCTCAGATAAATATTCCATTTTAATATCGAACTGATTTTAGTACACAAGTAATTGAAATTAAGAACTTTGGAACTAGAAGGTTCAGAATTAATTTTCCCATATTTTGAAAATGATTGTATTAAAATTCCAACCAAAAGTAGTAAGTTAAAGTAGAAAATGGTGAAATAACTATATGATGGGATTTTCTTGAGACATTTTCACAATATCACTGTGAGATTTTTAACATAGAAAAAGCGACGTCCAACACATGTCATACTATTGAAAACAATAATTTAAATGATAATGACGTATCGAAGCTGATTCGTCATCAACATTTAAACCAAGAAGAACGGCAACAATTATTTCAAGTTATTAAAAAATATAGTTCCTCATAAACCTAACGATGCCCTTACATTTTCAAATCAAGTAAAACATGTAATAAAAACCAGATGAAATCCCAATTCATACAAAAAGCTATCGACACCCTCACATTTATAAACAAGAGGTACCCAACAACTTACTCCAACAATTAAAAATACTCCGGAAATTACCTCGAACAAAGACACTGAGGATATAAAACAATACCAGACGATAACATAATTCATACATCACAAGAAGATCCAATTTTAGGAGCCTTCTATACAAACAAAGCTTTGAATATTTATGAAAATCAAATTATAATAAAAAATTTCCAAATTAGAAATATGTAAAGCGGAAAATATCAAACGTTTTCCCGGAAAAACAAGAAAAATATTTTTTATACTAGAAAATCCACCAAAAGCCGATTCACAAAATCTGTTTGTGCAAGAAATGATAACTTATAAAACATTGTTTATTTTTTTCAAAATAAAGAACTAAAACCAATATTTCTTCGTACATTACAACAGACATTTAAACATGGTACTTACACCTTAAATATCTCAAATCAACTTTTAATCGATGTTTCAGATAAGAATGAACAAAAAGAAATTACTGAAAGATACCATCAAACAAAAGCTTTCTCATAGAGGAACTACCGAAAATATTAAAAATATCAAAGAAAGTTATTACTGGCCAAATCTTGAACAAAACGTTAAAAATTATATTGCGTTATGCGATATATGTAAAAAAAACAAAATACGAATAGAAACCCTATGAAGTAGTATTTAAACCAACCCCTATAGGAACAAAATCCTGTTAACATTTATATATAGATACATATTCCATATGCTCTGAAAAATACTTAACTATTATAGACAGCTTTTCGAAATTTGCTGCTGCACTTTTTCTACGAACAGAAAATAGCGTAGAAATCGTAAGGAACCTTTTTCACATCATCGAATACCAGCAAAAATAACCACCGATAATGGTACTTGCGTACTTATTTCAAAAATAAAATATTTCAAAATTTCTGTACAATTTACCAAATTGAAATTCATTATATCACACCTTTAAACCTAAACTCAAACTTTCCGATCGAACGTTTTCATTCGACACTAAGAGAAAGTATTACTGCCGTAAAACAAAAGTTTTAGTTAAAAAAACATGTTATTTTGTTATCGAAATAAAACTAGTTTCACGAAAGCCAAAAAACTTAAGTAGTGCTAAAGTAAAAAACCGGCCAGATTAGCTAAGATATTACGATTAAAATTAAAACAGCTGGATTTCATTTAATAGAATATATAAAATTTTTATTTCGTTCCTTCAAAAGTACGTACGTTTTATTTGATTAGAGTTTTTATGCTGTTTTAACTGACTAGAATAGAAATATTATACAAAAATTTTAAGTATATCGTAATAAATATGAGTAGTTAACTAAAACCACCTAAGCGTTGTTTGTTTTTATGGTTTTAAAACTAATCCAACCTAAACTAATTTTACCTTCATATTTTCGTATATATCTGTTACTATGGTCACCGAACATTAACAATAGACTAGAAGGTTCACTCTAAACCCCGCCTCCAGCATTTCCCTCCTTGCCCCGTCACGAATCAGATTCCGAAATGCTGGTGGTTAACCGGTCAGGCCTCATGCCACGTTTCTCCCCCCATCGTTTGGCGTCTAGCCATTGTAAGCACTACATCAAAAGTGAAGGCTGAGAGTGGACCTTCTAGTCTATTGTTAATGTTCGGTGCTATGGTGATAAAAATAACCGCCATATATTCGATTAAAAACTGCAGGAAAATCGTAACAAGGGGAGGTGGATTTTTGCAAATAAATTTTAAAATATGTTTGTGTATTACCATCCTTTTGAATTTGCAAAGCTTTGTCTAAATCTGTGCATGTACCTCGAATCACTGCTGAGTCTAAATTTTGAAAATATCGTAAAAACCAAAATAATTTGTCACATTTCCCAATCCTCTCAAAACGTGTTTGTAAGGTTGAATTGTCGCGTGCGTCGTGTCCAAAATTTGAAAATTCAAATTTATTTTAAATTGTTGTTTTGGATCCAGAACAATTTCATCAGTACTTTCATATGGAAATTGGCTCTTGGTTTTTCTTTGCCGCTCTAAGAGCAATACAAGTATTCATATCTCTAGAATTATCGTCCGTCAAACTAAACTTTCATAAATTTTATATGACTGAAATGTCGAAGGGCCCAAGATTTATGTAGTTGAAAAAAAAAACATGGAACCAAAATGATGATTTTAGGAAACAATGTATCACATTAATGCAAGATTATAAAAATCTTAAACACATATCTAGAATAGAAAATGATGATATTCAAACTGACAACACAACCTACCACATCACCGTCTGACACCCAAGGGTAAGCCTAAGGGTGGACCAACAATACAACAAACTCAAAATTACCACCTAGCAACAAATAATAGTTATTTGTGTTTTTAGAGCGCAAAGTAACGGATTACCGCTTGAGAAAGAATGTAATGTAATCTTTCGAAAACGGTAATTTTACTTTGCTCTCGAAATACACAGAACTTTTTCTACAGCCGCATATTTTTCCCTATACTTATTCTGAAATTTGCAAATGACTGTCAGTTTTGACATATTATTCGGGCATATTTAGAACAGGAGTGCCAACAACATCTGTAATAAGCGCACGACTGTCATTTATTTATTTTCGATTGCCATGACTATTCATAGCACACTCGACGGAAAAAGTGAGAATTTTCTTGCCCATGTACGCTTTAAAGCGCAAAATAAGGATCCGCTGCATTCGTCGATTTTGCGATTTCATTTCAATTTAGTAATTAGTTATTTTTCGCGCAGCAGTAGAAAAACATTTTTTTTTCACTATTAGTTGCTTTTCTTTGCCCCTTGTCAGGGGCTACCAAGACAAAAAAGTAATGTTACAAGATTTTCACGTAAATAATCTTATAAAATGCATATGATAATGCTTTAATAACTACAAAAATATTTGGTTGATGTGTTAATGGTGGAAAAATTGCCTATTAACCATGAGTTAGATAACTATTGCTTTCGCGTCTTAACTCCCGAGCAGCATTGCTCAGGCAATACCCTGATAGCACAAAAATATTTATTTAATATTAAAAAAAATATTTATATTATATTACGAGAGACAGATTGACAAATATATTATTAATATTAGATAATAATATTAAATACATATTCCTTTAAAATATTTATATAATATTGGTAAGTAAATATTTGTATGATATTATAAAATAAAGATTAAACAAATATTTCTGAATAATATTTTCTTAATATTAAAAATAAATTTAATCTAAATGCATACATATTTTATAAAACGTATATTCATTAATACAAATGAGTCACTTGAAATTAATGTTCAAAATGTAATATGAACAATAATAAGTAAAATCAAGATATGCCTATCATATGTACTTACTTAAAATTAAAAATCAATAATAATCATTAGAAAAAATACACAGTTTATTATACAAATACAAAATTATAAGGAACGAAGGAAAATAGTGCATTTTGTAACTTTATCTTCTCTTAATCAACAAACAATGCAAGCAGCTATGATGCTGTTTGTGTTGTCTCTATTAAGTAGCGCACTGATCCACTCCTCCACTCCGTACACAAATTAGTAACAACATGAATGTAAACGTATATCTTTCAAGCAAAAATTTGTGATATTATCACAAAAATAGAAGAAAACACCAGCAAGCCAAACTAACAATAGCCTAAAATAAAAACATGGTGTAACGTATTGAACTGGCAAGGCAATAGTCATACTTATCGTATCGTTGTCAGCTAGAATTCAGTTGTTCAGCTTCTACCTCAGAATTCCATGAGTTAGACAAAGACATGTATCATTTGTTTTTGCAACAGCGTCCACACGACTTTGGCTCCATCTACAATCACATCACCTTTGGTGATGCTAGATAAATAGAGAGCTATACGCAAATACATTAAATAAAAGAAATGGCATGAATAGAACAAATTTTCTATTTTATTTAACTGTCTCTTCGTGATTTGTTTCTGTTTCTGTTAAGAGTAAAACGTTTTGGAGGTTGGAATATCAACATATTTTATTAGTGTGAAATAAATATTCGGTTATTAATATTAGTGTAATTTTACTTTCATATCAAAGAAATATTAGACAAGTAATATTAAAATAAGAATGTTGATTTAATATTATATTATTATTGGCTAACAAATATTTGAAAACAAATATTTTTAAAATATTAGTTGTACTAGCAAATATTTAATTAAGATATAAATATTAATAAAATATTTTTTTATTATTATGTGCTATTAGGGTAGTAGTGTCTAACTTAATCTTGGTTAATTCTATACCTTTATATCTTCAATTAGTATTTAGGGTACCATAATATGTGGAATTTTAAAATCTAAGACATATTCATTCATTGGCATCGTAAGTCCTAAGGATCATTAAAACTAACAGGAGTTTGTCTTTGCTCTGGTAACCCACTTCCCAAACCCTTCCTCCAAATGGCAACTAGTATAAGTGTAAAATTAAATCATAACTGAGGTTTATAAAAAGTAATAATGCGAAGTACCTGCACAGTAAAACAATATCGTGAGTGATTTATATAGTAAATAAAAGATAGAAATCCTTAAATTTGTTGTGCAGAATTGACTAACACTAGGACTATAAAAATATCTCAAGTAACAATAGTTATGTTCATATTCGTTAAATGAAGTTCTCAGGAATTCTGTCTAAAGTTAGTCATATAAATTAATTCATTTACTGAATAATAATTTTAGAATGTAATCTCAGCAAGGCACCAGCTGCATACCGCAGGTGCATTTAATCAGTATATAAGTATATTGCCTGTAGGCCTGTTAGTCATTAAAGTACTTTTATGAAGTGAGATTTCTTTAGGCGCGCTGCACCTAAAGAGTAAGCTAGCGAGCCTGACTCAAATGTACGAAACCGGTGATACAAGAATGAATTACGTGATATGGTGAACGCGAACGCAAACGTTCGAGAATGTGTAATACGGCGAGGCGATCAAAAGTACGCCACGACCAGCAATTTTCCTTCGGTCCGTCCACAAGTCAAACTAAGCATGGGCTTGCTTTTTTGAAATGAATTCGTCTTTGGTCTCATGAGAGTCATTTTTCAATGCCTCGTCACGTCACGATTTGCAGCGTCACGTCACGATTTATTCAAGAAAAACAATACTTAATATAGGCAACTACATAAACAGAATAAATCTATACTAAGAGTACATGGAAACTAATCAGTAAAACTCCGAACCCTCTAGATCAGGATCCGCAATATAGAAGTATTCACTTCTATCACGTGTACTGTGATACTCTCGACTTTTTTTATCTTCGCATCTTCTACATCTTTTGGGCCGATCTTGCATATTGCCTATCTTTCTAAGACAAGAGAGTTACGTCGTATACCTAATATACTGTGCAGGCTATTCTCCATTTGGTGTGTGGCCCTCAGCCATACTAATTTTTCATATAATAGAAAAACAAATTTCAAGAATCTAAATCAAGATTACTAAAAGTATTATCAGTCGCAGTTGCATTCATAAAAAAAAGTCGTGATGTGAGCGTTAAATCAGTTATAATTCTAGTCGGTTATTAAAAGTTTTTTCTTATAATTTTTAATTTGAGATCAAATATTTTCCGCCAAAATAAGTGGCAAAATCATTATTTTAAATTGCAGATTATAGAGCATTAAAATTTCTGGAACATGCCAATTACCAACACTCGATCGTTCTTTTCTATCGGTAACTACCAGTCTTGCCAATATAATTATTTATATGCATTCTTCTGTGAATTATATTGGAATAATTTATTTTATTAGTTTCAATTTTCACAACTTCCTTTTTTATGACACACATATTCTTGGCATCATTAAAACTCACAATTTTTGTATTTAATAGTGACTTATGGGTTATTTTATGCATGTAGATTTTATCAATAATACAGACATTATATGAAAATGTTATATAAGATACATATTTCATTGAAATACTGAAGCAAACTTGAAATTTATATTTGCAGGAAGTGGCATTTGAAATTCTTTATTGTACAAATTGAACAAGCGACATTTTTGTTTTCAAAAATATGGTTTTGAAATAATTTTTTTTTCGATAAACCTTCGTGTGAATAATAATTGTTTTCCCATATATGATTATTGAACAATTTGCTGCTGATGAACAAATTAATTCAGAGCTTTGGTTTATCCAACAAAATACCTAAACCCCCAATTTAATTACAAGTCAGTATACATGAAAAATCTGACTTCCACACTTCTAATCCATGTTTCTACAACAAGAAATATATGATTATTAAATTATTAAATTATTCTGCAAAAAAAAAACAAACAGTGGGTGCTTTATCGTGTTCGGCTGAATAACATAAAATTGAGATTCCAATAACAGTAAGATGATGCGTATAAAATAAGAAAATTAAATAAAATGCCTACCGATTTAATTTAAATAAAACGAAACTTAGATGCTTTGGCAGAAATGTTAGACAAATGATAAATCATCCAAGTATTTAGTTTAGTCTGGAGTTAATAGTTAACTATTAAACTATTGGTACTCTAATTAAGACATGCCTATTTAGGTTTCTATTTTAACTTTTACCTAATCGATCATATGCTTGGCACAATACTATTTAATCAAATTGTTTTAAATAATATTGCGTAAAATAGAAGGTTAAATAGCGGCAGTGGGGTTTTTGATTGTGTATTAAAGCTTTTAAAGTATTTAAATATTAAGGTGGAGCAACATTTGATTGAAATTTGTGGATCATATCAATTATAAATGCTCCATTGTTATTTTCATTCGGTTACTGCCAGTCCGACAAATATAAATATTTACAAGCATATTTCTGTGATTTATATTGGAGTGTGATTTATAGTGAAGTAATTTATTTTGTTATTTTCAGTTTTCACAACTTTCTTTCTTATGACACACATTTTCTTACCATTATTAAAATACGATAATTTTGTATTTGCTCATTTTATTTGCTCAATAGTGACTTATTGGTTATCTTATGCGTGTATAATTCATCAATAATAGAGACATTATATGAAAATGTTGTATAAAATACATATTCCATTAAAATACTGAAGTAAACTTGAAATTTACATTTGCAGGAAGTGGCAAAAATATGATTTTTTAACTAACTTTCTTTCTCTTTTCGAACAAACCTTCATTTGAACAATTGTTTTTTCATATATGCTTATTGAACAACTTGCTGCTGATGGACAAATTAATTTCGAGATAATGTTTGGCCAACAAGACACTTAACAAATGTGGCATCCACACTTATAATTCATGTTGGTAATGAACAATAAATTTATTTCTGGAAAAAAATAAACAGTGGTATCTTTGTCGTATTCGGGTTAATAACATAAAATTGCGATTTGATTAATAATAAGATAGTACGCATAAAATAGGAACTTATTTGCTTTGATCAAAGCTTTGGCAGAAATATTAAACAAATGATATATTATACAAGTATTTAGCTTAGTCGGGATTAACAGCTAATAGTTAATTAGGTTTTCATTATGGTCTTACTTAATCGATCGTTTGTTTGGCACAATAATATTCAATCAAGTTAATTAAAATATTATTACGTAAAATAGAAGGTTATACCAACAAATGGTTTCTTCAGAATGTGTGTTACAGTTTTCAAAGTATTTAAGTATTAACCTTTGAAAAAAAATAGGTTTATATTCATAGTTATAATTTATTTTTATTATTCGAACTACTGGATCTCGAGAATAATGACGTCCACTTAAAGGGTGCTTTTTGTGTTATTATTATAGGTGGTAAAAGGAAAAATAGTGTACATTACTCGTGTGAAAGGAGGTTTTCAAACTCGGATGATTTCTGCAGTTCGATAATGTGGCCTGTGGGGAACATACTCAGAATAACAATAATTTTCGTAACAGAAAATGATACAAATTGTACTTCTCAGAAATTTTATCAGCGATTCTATGCGGCATGTTTACTCATTTTGAATATGTATCTAAAAAACCACTAATTTTGATATTCCTAATCCATTATAGCGTCGATCATATTATATGAATGGGATAGTCAATTACGTAAAAAAACATATTATAAGTTTTTCTTGCATTCATATATTCAGCAAACGTCTGAAAATGACAATGGGGGTAAGAATATGAAATTATAAGAAAAGTTGTAAAATTTGGTAGCTGGATCCCCTGGATAACATAACCAAGTTATCCCGTGACAGCCAACGTGAATGTTTTTAATAAAATTGCTTATGTTGCGGCTAAATGTAATACAATGTTAACATTAGAAGTTGTAAAAATGTATCTTCTTTGTACTTACTAAAAGTTTTGTGCACATTCGACTGGGTTTTGCTTCTGTTGTCTGGATCCTACTATATGATATGTATGAAAGTAGATTATAACGTATTCGTAACAAGTACATCAGATTTTTATTATTCATGTTTAATGACGGGTGTGTAATATTAATGCTGAACTGGACGACCTTTTACGACCTTGGTTATTACTCCTCGAAATGAAGCATTCCATTATGTACTTGAGCCAAAAATGCCTTAGTAAAATGTTGCGCGTTTAAAAAATGGAGGGCGTTAAAGCTCGATATTAAATTTCATAGTAATGTTATAATTTGAGCTGCTTTAAAGAAAATTTCGTGAAAATTTGAAATGTGGGGTTTTTGCTGGTTGGAAATCCGAATCTTAGTTTTAGGTTGATCATAGAAGGCTCTAGTTACACACTTTTCAATAAAATTTGTTCATTATAACGTTTTATGTAAGGTTTTATGGAGATTTTGGATGGAGGATCTGATAAACTAAAAGGTATACTTGTTGATATCGATAAACGCCCACGTTTAGAGAAAATCGAACTATCTAATGACTGTGCGAAATATCCACCATTGGCCCGAATAAATTTCGATATTTCTCTACTTAAATACTGTCCTCCTTTAGATAAAGTACTTTCTTTGTATCGAAGGATACTACGTCCCTCATTTCACGCGATACATTTTTTTCTTATAAACTCTGAGCCACTCAAAGTAGTAGTCGGCCTAGTCACTTTAATCGCTCGCTAAATTAATCAGTGTTTTGAATGTAGTAATGTCAGCATAACATTATCATATGGCAGATATGTGATATCCAAATCACTGTGACTAATCGGAGTTCAAAGTAGTGGTCTCAAAATTGGAAATCTTTGGGGGTTAATATCGGGGCAAAAACCTGGCGGAGGAATTTCGCTACCACGACATCCATCATTGTTGGAAACTTTTGTTAAACATTTTTTAAATCAATAGATGATAATATGTAGGTGCGCCATCTTACATAAATCACATGTCTTTCTTAATTGCTAGTGTAACGTCATCTAACATTTGGCAAATAGTTTTGCAAAAGTCGTAAATAACTCATATGGACACATATAACAACCAGCAATATCACATCTGCGTAAGTCCGCGCGCAAGATATTTCTTGGTAGGAAATCTGTCAAACTGCCGCCAGCGGCGTCGCGTCGCATTTTTAAGACTAGTTTATTTTACTAGCTATTGGAGTTAAATCGAAACCATATAGGAGTGTATTTGTCAAATAATTTTACATAGTGAGAGACGAACGTTATTTATGAGAATGTGTAACGCAAAAAGTTATGGTGGTTGTGCAGTAAGAAGTTGTACAAACCAGAGATCTTCTTCCAAGAAGAGTTTTTTAGATTTCCTGCTCATAAAACAAGGTGTAGCGCTAAAATATGAAATGCTTATAATTATTACATAAATTATTAAAAATCTCATTTGTGACTAGTTTATGCAGCATCATTTAGCTCTAATTCAACTTGTATTTACATTTTAGAAAAATATAAAAGGGAAGTTTTACATACAACCCCTTATGCAACAGTTAAATGTTTGCATAAACGGTTGTATGTAAAGCTAACCTTTTATCATTCTATTAATACAAATAAAAGTAAAATTAAAATGTTAGACTAGTTATATTTTTCAGAACGAAGCTTTACGGTTCACACATACAAATTTTATAAGATGTGTCTGTAGTTACTTGCTGAAAAAGTACTACCAGTGCGAAGTTTGTACAAATTATTCGAAAGCAGGCGAAGTGTGACTTCGCTTTATATTTTATTTTAAAGCATATGAAAACGCTGAAGGGGATATCTTCGGAAATTTGAACAACTAACACATTAATTTTGTAAACTTTGTCTCAAATAATCTGTTAAGAAAATTTTTAAAAATATATTCTACAGGCTGATTTGCAAAAACTTTATCAGCGTTTGTAATACGGTAAAATATCTCCATCCATGTGTAGATTTTCCAAAACCATATATAATTACAAGATCAATCGGCTTACCTGTAAGGAAGATCGATCGGAATTATCCGAGCATCTCCGCCATCCCTCATTACACTTTGTAGTATACAACTTTTTCCCAATCGGTACAATTTTTAAAGAAGTTATCTAAAAACATGGTGATTCAGCCGACCCTGGCTAGCCGCTCGAGCTCATGCATCGCCTTGATGCGTCATTACAATTTTGGTTCGTGAGATTTTTGATTACATTGCATTTGGGGTGATAGGGAGAAGGTAAAGACTGGGTGGGTTTGTAATGAGGGATGGCGGAGATGCTCGGATAATTCCGATCGATCTTCCTTACAGGTAAGTCGATTGATCTTGTAATTATCCTTCGCATCTCCGCCATCCCTCATTACACTTTGTAGATGTTTAAAGTATTTGCGATGTAATCTACATTAACTGAAAACTGCGAGTTTTCTGTAGTCCTAGATTTGTAAGGCCCTTTTTATGAACTAAAATTCAAATTTATAACCATTAGATTTAATAACACACATCATGAAGGTACATATATCATGTTTAACGCTTAACTGATATTAACCTTTAACTTATTTTTAATACTATACCAATATTCTTATGTAATATGATAACAAGTTGGTAAGTAAGTTATAATTGTAGCTTAATATTTATATGATTCCTTAGAGTTTATGGTTCAATAAACAAGATGCCAATCCAGTGGGATTACCCACGCCAAGTTTGTTATAGAATTTCGAGAATACTTTTGATTTTTCTGTCGAGCCAGCTGTCTTCTGAATGGTTTGTAATGTAACTCCCATTCTTTGAGCTGCTGAAGTTGCCCCGTGTCGCGTGCTGTGTGCCCCAAAGATTTCCGTGTTTATACTGCTGGCTTTTAGTATTAACTTGACCCATCTGCTAATGGTTTGACTGTTGTCTGGGTGATAGGGCTTTTTGTGAGTGAGTATTACATTTTGTTTGGTTTTGCTACTTGTGGTATCGATTGCATCTGCAAATGCAACGATCTATTGGCATATTTACAGTATCTGTGAATGCCGTAATTTCTGTTTTTGAACAAAAAAATACGTATGTTCACTAGCTGCAACTGCAATTGCAGACAGTGGAGGGTCCGATCGATTGTATCTGCTAATACAACGAACTATTCACCTTTTATTGACTGGTAGCACCCTTTCTATGTAAGTCTCTAATAGTGTGACTATACATAGTTCAGGTTGATTAATAAAATAAGGTAATATCAAACTAGGTTGAAGCCTGTTTAAGCCACTTGCTTTTATTTTATCCGGGAATCTGATTTCAATTATGTATTCATATTTAAAAATATTGTCTATTTTTACTTCCGGGTTGTCCGTGATTTGTGTGCCGTTATTAGTATTAAGAGTGTTACTAGCTTTAAAGTTAGATTTGTAGATTTAAGAATTCGTAAGGGTACATGCTCTTTAAGCGCTGTAGAACTGGGTAGGAATCCCAAGTAATTGAGTATTTTGATTTTGGGGGTCTTATGTTAAATGTTCCATTGAGAAAACTTTTTATAACCGCTTCGTCTTTTGTTTGAGTAGGATGACTCCGAAGACAATTGAATATTTAGGAGCTCAAGAATAAGTTTACGGTTTTATTATATATTTGTTGGCGCTTAGAAAAACAGAAATTCCCTATTTATTGTAAGTATTTCCGTATTGTTTGAGGGCGCTATCTGTCAATGAAGAAATAATCACGTTTATCGCTTCATTAGGTACGCTTTGTTATAGAATAGCTCTCCTGACAATGAGGAAGTTTCATCATTTTTTTTTTTATTATTACTGCTGATTTCGAGAGCCCATGAAAAATAAGTAAACATATGTTTTTTCTTTTTTCCCTAAGCCGAAAAATGAGGCAGATACAACGCCTTGAGATGTGCTTATGACGTCATAATACACATGAATTGTTACGTCACACCATGCATGGTATATCTATATATACAAAACTAAAAACTGGTATAGCTCTTGTAATATTCATCTTTAGCGGAAATAAAAAAATACATATCGATCTTTTTTTTTTTTTCTTTTTTTTTTAATATTTTTTTTTTTTTTTTACGGTTCTATAGTTTGCAATAAAAAATAGTCAGTTTAATTTCTCAGGAAACTTCGTAATTTCCCTACAGCCAGAGAAATTTTCTTCCACAATGGTTGTTTCTCTCCGCAAGGAGATGTGAGTAAGTATTTTTCAGCGTAAAGATAATAGACTGTTCTGCCAGTAGGTCTCTTTTCTCTTGTATAAACCCCAAAAGTGAGCATGGTTGAGGGGGAATAACTACGCTTTTTTAATATCAAACCTAAATCTTGTAATGTTTATGTAATTTTATTTATACTTTTAAGCAATTCTCGTTTGAATTACCAATAACTAGCCAATTGTCTAAGTAGAGTACAGTTTTTATACCCTTTAATTTTACATATCTTATAACTGGTTTCAGTTTTGTGAAAAGATATGGAGCTGTACATAAACCAAATGAAACACAATTAAATTGGTATAGTGCGTTGCAAAAAACGAATCTTAACAACTTTTTTTTTCTTGACTACTGTGCATAGGGATAAGGAAACATGCATCTTTAAGAGATCAGTTTTCCCCAAGAATGCGTATTTTGAAATTAAATTTTTTGCCGTCCTATGTAGTCTTCTACTTTGCTAACCGGAGTGGTGTCCTATTGAAAGGGATTTTATAATCCTGTACCCACTCTACTATTGAACTGTTTACCATTTTTCTCTGCTAATTTTGAACGTATAATTCTAGTTCAGACGGTTGGCTAATTAAATTATTGAAAGGGAGGGCTAAGGCACTAATCCCACGGACTATAGTTGTTTCTGTAATTGATACAGTAGTTGTCTTGGCAGGATTTAGTACTCTCTTCGAGATTTAATTTTGATGATCTGAGGGCATTGCAGTTAGCAGCTGGTGGATACTTCTCTATCATACTGTTTTTTTTTTTTTTTTTTTT
>MU182168.1:430608-453769 GCA_016904865.1 Pissodes strobi | reverse complement strand
TTTTTTTTTTTTTCTTTTTTTTTTAATATTTTTTTTTTTTTTTTACGGTTCTATAGTTTGCAATAAAAAATAGTCAGTTTAATTTCTCAGGAAACTTCGTAATTTCCCTACAGCCAGAGAAATTTTCTTCCACAATGGTTGTTTCTCTCCGCAAGGAGATGTGAGTAAGTATTTTTCAGCGTAAAGATAATAGACTGTTCTGCCAGTAGGTCTCTTTTCTCTTGTATAAACCCCAAAAGTGAGCATGGTTGAGGGGGAATAACTACGCTTTTTTAATATCAAACCTAAATCTTGTAATGTTTATGTAATTTTATTTATACTTTTAAGCAATTCTCGTTTGAATTACCAATAACTAGCCAATTGTCTAAGTAGAGTACAGTTTTTATACCCTTTAATTTTACATATCTTATAACTGGTTTCAGTTTTGTGAAAAGATATGGAGCTGTACATAAACCAAATGAAACACAATTAAATTGGTATAGTGCGTTGCAAAAAACGAATCTTAACAACTTTTTTTTTCTTGACTACTGTGCATAGGGATAAGGAAACATGCATCTTTAAGAGATCAGTTTTCCCCAAGAATGCGTATTTTGAAATTAAATTTTTTGCCGTCCTATGTAGTCTTCTACTTTGCTAACCGGAGTGGTGTCCTATTGAAAGGGATTTTATAATCCTGTACCCACTCTACTATTGAACTGTTTACCATTTTTCTCTGCTAATTTTGAACGTATAATTCTAGTTCAGACGGTTGGCTAATTAAATTATTGAAAGGGAGGGCTAAGGCACTAATCCCACGGACTATAGTTGTTTCTGTAATTGATACAGTAGTTGTCTTGGCAGGATTTAGTACTCTCTTCGAGATTTAATTTTGATGGTCTGAGGGCATTGCAGTTAGCAGCTGGTGGATACATCTCTATCATACTGTTTTTTTTTTATTTTTTTTATCTTTAGTCCTTTTAATAAGTAATTGTTCCGTCGAAACTATCTGAGTATGTAGTTTCTGGCCTCACAGGTGTGATTTTTTTTTTTTTATCCTACACCTACACAGCTAGGTGGTCGTTACTTTGTTCAGGACCATCTGGTGCTTCTGATGTTGGTAAGTCTTGATAGTCTTGATTTGGCTAAGTTATTTCCTGAGCTAGCGTGAGAGGATCTTCTAATGCATTTGCAAATGCAAAAGAGTTTCATTGGTTTTGCTACTTATGATATCGATTGCATCTGCGAATGCAACGATCTGCAAATGCTGCAATTTCTGTTTTTGAACAGAAAAATAGGTTCATGAATATGTTCACTATCTGCAACTGCAATTGCAGACAGTGGGTACGATCGATTGTATCTGCTAATACAACGAACTATTCACCTTTTTGCTTGCTGCTTAACCCTGGTTATGCTTTCGACTGCATCTGCAAATGCAACGATTTTTTAGCATATTTACAGTATCTGCAAATACTGTAATTTCTGTTTTGAATAGAAACCAAGAGTGTAATAATTCGCTACCTCCAATGCAATGATTTTATGTAAGAGGGTTGCAATAGTATGGTAGTTATTTGTTTTTGTATCTGCAAATACATAGCACTATACCGTTTTATTTTTGTCAGTACATATATCCTTTACATCGGCAAATGTAGGGATATAGTGTGCCTCTAACTACTTTTACATAATATACCTACTGGGGTGGCGGCTGTTGGGGCCCTTCACATCTGCAAATGTGAAGGCCAATTTTAGTTAAAGTTATTCGCATTTGCAAATGCCAATTTGTAAATAGGTATTATTATTAGTTATTAACATCTCCTGCAAGCAATGTTTACTCCAATTTTTTCCCTCACCGGACGGCTCATGTCAACACGAATTGTTTAAAAATAATGCGTTCCGGTATTACATTGCTTCGACAAAGCCGAACGATAACATTCCGCCTTTTTCCCTTAATTTTGGGTTAGTTTTGGTTAGCACTTTTAGTTCTTGTTGATTGAGCCTCCGTTGCGAGCAACGGAGGTCCATGCAAGCTATAATAATACCCAACTTGGGATTTAGTCGCTCGTAAATTATGCGTCAGCTTGCCTTTGTGGCTAGTTTTTAGAGGTTAATTTTGTGAGAAAAGGACACTCTTCGACTTATTCAAAATTTTAATTTTTTATTTTATTTTTATTTTTTTTGAAAAGTATTTGTGAATACAGTAATAGCAATAATTACAATATACATAGTCCTTATTCCTCTAGACAGTGATTTTGAACACTGGTATTGAGGATAATTGCATTTTAGTAATAATAACAGTATGATTTCCTATAAACTCTCTAGTATTGTGGCTATGAATATCCATTGAAAATATTATGATAATATTTTAATTTTGAGTTTTATTTGTTATCCTGTAAATAAGTTTATTCTGTTCAAATTTTAATACCTTATGTAATTGCCATACTCTTAAATTTTCATATAGATCTGCAGTATGAGTCAGTGGATCATAATTAAATATAACTTTGTTTTTTGTTTTGCAATATTTGCATCGAATCGAATTGTAGTTTATAGTCCCACATGTGCCCCATACGGGGATCAAATATCGAAAAACGAATGATATGAAGGCATTATAACCATTTGTTTCTATTTTTATATTCCTTTATATGGTATAAACGTTTTATTCTATGTAAAACATTAATAAATGTGCAGGTCGACCGGTATATATCTCCTCCTTTTGATTGTGTTATGTAAACACTTTTTGTGATTGAATAGTATATTTCTTTGGCATGATACAAAGAGTAAAGATCTTTGTATCATGTTTCTTTGGTAGGATGTACGATTAGACGAGATTACTAGAGAATGGTTCGAATAGCTCGTATCGTTAACTGTTGCTTATTACTTATATTCATTTCGATATAGTATATTTCAATTCCGAATATATTGTTTGATTCTGTGTAATTGTGCAAAGACGACAAATAAATGTAACAATGTTTTGTCATGCCCTCGTATATAAATAACAGTTTGTTAGTATAATTCAAATTGCAGTGAGCACATTTAATTTTTGTTTACTGCTTCATTCGCATTTTTGACTGTAACCCGTTCGCACTCTCTTTTATTCTAATAAGTATAGTTAGTTTTAGAAGTTTGAGAGTATTTTCCATTTCAATTTTATTACGTAAAAAAAAATAAGGGTTACAAGTGTCATATTTATTCATAATACTCAGTTTAGTATTATACACATTTAGTTTGCTTTTATACAAGAGATTCTGTTTTTATATATTTAAGATAACCAGGTATTTATGTATATTTGAAATTTTGGCATATAATCTTATATGGACTCACCCCCTCATTCGCTTCTCCCGATGCATATTGCCCCCTTTTTCCGCCTCCTTTGCGAGCAAGACGTATCACTAACACTTCACTATACTAGAAATACGATTTCTAGGCATTTTTCTTCTTAAAACCAAAAGAAAGAACCGATTTACGGATTCTTGCTTGTCACCGACCGGTACAAAATTGTAATGACGCATCAAGGCGATGCATGAGCTCGAGCGTCTAGCCAGGGTCGGCTGAATCACCATGTTTTTAGATAACTTCTTTAAAAATTGTACCGATTGGGAAAAAGTTGTATACTACAAAGTGTAATGAGGGATGGCGGAGATGCGAAGGATAATATTGTTATATATTAGGCTAAGGTTGTACTATACTGTTAAGGATATTAATAGAAATTTTAAAAATATAAATAAAATAAATTAATCATATGGCGTCATTTGTGATTGTCATTACATTAAAGTAGTAACAATAAATTATAATTGTACATACACTTGTTTTATTCTTAGTCTTATTTTAGTATGAAATAAAATTTATTATTTATAAGAGATGATTTTAAAATTTCCCTTTACAAAAGATTCCTTAATATTATTAAAATAGCAGTATACTTATTATCAGCATTAGTTACAGATCCCTGAGTAATTAAAAACCTAACTTGACTAGCAAAATTTGTGATTTAAAAAAAAATTACAGTTAGTTGTGAAGTCAAGTCATATCAAAATAATAATAATTATTAAAAACTAGCTAATACATTTTTTGCCAGTTTTATCATTCTCAAATTTCCGAAGTGAAATATTTTTACTTGCCCAAATATCATTTTCATATATAATGTGTAAAAGACATTAGCTAATTTGGTCAAAATGTAAGAAAATTCACATTATGGCGCAATATGCTAAATAAATAAATAAATATATTTCATAATTCGTTGATATTTAAATTTTACATTACAGCTCTGTTAAAGGTAAATCATAAACTTGTAAATATTTCAAATCCAGCCCTGACTTTTCCTACCCAATTAACATAAGCAAGGCCAATAATTTTGCCCCGGAAAGATCGAGTAATATTGTTGGTTGTTATATGTGCCGTGGCCCAACTATAAATTCACCGATAATGTCACGTGAAATATTTTCGGAAAATTTACGCTGAAAATATGTTTCCCTAACTAAGTGAAGGTTTTCTTATTCCCAAAGGTGCTCGAAACAATATATTGTCTAAGAATTCAGCTATACTGACTTGTTTTTTAGTAAATAGGCATTAGGCAACAAATTCTGGGCAAAAAGAGAAGAATTTTAGAAATGTAGATTTATTTGTTGCTACACATAAGTGCCTTGATTTGATTGATTTTCCGCTACATGCACTGATATGTCTTCTTTCTGCTGAAGAGTTACCATTTTTGGACGACGCTATGGATCCTATGATTAGAACGACATTCCCTCGCTTCACCCAATCGGATAAAATGTCCTTGAAAATGCTAAGATCTGACTGCCTTCGGTAAGGGTACATTTTGAAATACCCTCTGGCAGCAAAACGGCAACTGTAATTGACTTGAGAAGCATATACGCAAATCATGTATCGCATTTCAAGCAGCATAGCATGAAAACAACTAAAATAGTTATTTGTATTTTTAGACCGTAAAGTAACGGATTGCCGCTTAAGAAAGGATGTTACTGCGCGACGTGTAGCGGAGCGCGGTAGTCTTTCGAAAACGGCAATATTACTTTGCGCTCGAAAAACACACAGAACTTTTTAGACAGCCGCATTTAAAAAAATTAAATGCACATATTTCTCTATACTTATTCAGAAATTCTCATCTTTAACATATTAAAGGATTCGGGCAAATTTAGAACAGGAGTGCCAGCAACAACTGTAACAAAGGCACACCTGTCATTTATTTATTTTCGGATGCCATCATATTCATAGCACACTCGACGAAAAAGTGAGAATTGTCCATGTACGCCCTAGAGTGTAAAAATAAGGATCCGCAGCATTCGTTGATTTTGCGACTTCATTTGACTATAGTATGTAGATATTTTGCGCGCGGCTGTAGAAAAAATATTATTTCTCTGCAATTGTCCGAATATGTCAACATTCTCGTGACGGCCCGTTGACACGGCGCGAAACTCGCTATTCCGGTATTGTTCAGGGATACCAGGAAATCGCAAATATCAGTGCAGGAATATTACTTTTTCTACAGCCGCGTGGAAAATAACTATTTACTGAATTGAAATGAAATCGAAAAATCGACTAATGCGCGAATCCTTATTTTACGCTCTAGGGCGTACATGGGAATTAAGTGTGCTATGAATACTGAATAGGCAACCGAAAATAAATAAATGACAGTCGTGCGTCTGTTACAGTTGTTGCTGGCACTCCTGTTCCAAATATGTCCGAATATATTAGGTTTTGTTCTAGGATGAAGTTTCGGACGGTTTGAAGCCAGTTTAGTGGATGGATCAACTGCACATGTTCGGTCCGAGACCTGGTTGCAAACGGTTTGATATTTTCATCTGCTAGAACGCTTATTTCAGGTGACGTTTCGCTTCATCAATTTTATTTATGTTTTGATTTTAAAATATATTTTTTATATACAGTATCGTACAAAGTAGGTACTTAACACAATACAACATACAACTCAATGAAACTTAAAGCTAAGAAAATAATTACAATGCAGTGCAATACATTTCAGTCGAGCATGACATAAGAAATAATTAAAACATAATAAAATAAGTAGTATAGCTCAAATACTATTAAACATTTAAAAAATTAAAAACAGCAAACAATACAACAATCCCAGTTAATTACTAATTACTTCAAATCTAAACAGTACCTACAATCGCAGTGAGGACCTACCTAACACCACCAAAAGGGGTAGTAAGTACCAAACACATTCACCTTGATTTCACTGGCATATTATTATGCCATAGCACGATTAATCGAGTTTGCCGTTTGCCCACGTAATGTCAAAAAGCAATACAAAACACAACACAAACACTGCAACAAACTAGTTTCTATATAACCAAACCACTGTCTTTAATGGATAAAAAATGACCAAACATATAAAATCAAAACCAAACAAGTCAACCTGTTGGATGGATTTGCGTGGTTACATGGAATCAATAACCCTTGCGAATTCCTCTGGACTATTTTGACGGTTTTCAACTAGTTTGCAAACTAGACTTTGTTGTCGCTAGAACTTCTGACTGGCAGTCGCAATTCCGGATTTGTTTTGCTAGAACGCGCATATGTAACAACTTTATTTCTGCTACAATTAAGAAGAAATTATCTGTGAGCAATCCTAATATGCCGAAACTATATCGTCTTTCCAAGATTCATAAACCTCTCAACAACAGCAGCAAACCAGTTTGAGAATTTACTTATAAAACACAGAATTCAAAAGAACTAAATTACATAAACAAAATTAAAGGTAATGAAGCTGAATTTTTAATCTCGTTTGATGTTAGCTTATTGTTCCCTAGTGTACCAACACCACAGATCTTGCAATACCTTGGTGAATTACTTGAGATTAATAGTTTTGATAATGGATTAAATTTATTTTTAATATAAAAATGACTGGTACCAACAACTTGAAGGCACGGCAATTGGCAGGCAACTGTTTATCGCCGTTCTTAGCTAATCTTTTCATGAGTAAATTTGAAAAATTCGAATTCGAATTTTTTCCAAGGACATATGGATGACATTTTGGCGATTTTCAACATAAAAACTGCTAATATCGAAGATAACAAAATAAACAACCGCTTCCCCACCGTTAAATTTACTTATTATGTCAAGAACAATGGCCAACTGCCATTTTTGATATTTATAGAAATAGTACTGCCACTGCCAAAATTGCCAGCAATCAGTTTTTAGTACACCGCATGGTTAATTATTTTCCTCGCAGCGGAAAAAGATTTAGTAATGAAAAGGAGACAATTAAGAAAATAGCGAAAATTAAGTTAATGGTTTCAATACTAACTTCTTAAATAGGCTAATTAATAGGCATGTGTTTCAACTTCACTTTTTTCCTTAATCGTGATGAAAATACAAATTATGTCTATCGATGCCATATAATCCTCAGCATACTAGAGGCCTTCAAAACGTTTTTAAGGAAGTAGGATTAAAATTAGCAGCATTTTAAGATCCTTAACACAAATAGTGCACTATGTAAAAATCGACCTCTCCTATTGGTCGATCCATCTCGTATTACAATATGTCTTCGTGATGCAATCATTTTCTGGCAAGAGCTCTCGTGGTGCAGAGGTTCAGACAGCTGAGTCTCACCTAGACGGCCCGGGTTCAATCCCCGTTGCTTTTTTTATTATTTTTTTAAAGATTAAGATTTAACAGTTTTTTTCTTGATTTTGGGTATGTCTTAGGTCAGTTTGGATTAGTTTGGGTGAGTTTGGGTTAGCACCTGGTTAGTTTCCTTTTCTTGAGCCCCCGTAGCGAGAGAAGCGAGCGGAGGGCCATGCTGATCGACCAATAGGAGAGGCCGATTTTTATATAGTGCACTATTTGTGTAAAGAATCTTATAATGCAAATTAGCATACCAAACTCAGTTTCGCGGCACTAAGAAATTATTGGAGCGGATTGGAAGCAGAAAATTGAAATATTGGAAAAAGTGGACTTTATGATATTGGATGTGTCGATTGTAACCGAAAATATGTTGGGCAAACGAGATTCAAAGATATGTAGATCAGAAAAATCAAATGTTGCCGAGCATGCTTTTGATAATAATCATAGAATAACAATTAAAAATTTAAAATTAATTCATAATATATCTGATAGGAGACTATTAGACGCATACGCAAGTATGGAAATTATTGAATATAAGAATAGTTTATGTAGACATAGAGAGCCTATTCCATACAGTTCATTGTATTGGTTAATAGAGCGTGACTAGTAGGATTTCAGGATTGGTTCTTTTTGATTTCGCTTGATTAAGCAAACAGTTAGTATAAAATAGAGAGCTAGATTTTAAATTTAGTTTCAATCATCTGATGATGCTAACATGGTTGCGAAACGAGTATTGAGTGCAGACATTCCGTTTCGGTATTGTGGACAAAGCTCTACTTTAATGAATATACAATTTCAGCAACTTTTGAAACTTGTTTTCTAGGAAAAGGACACGTTTCTTTAAAATTGTCCAAATTATGGAATAAGTCTTGAAATTGAACATTAAACTTTAATGTTATCTATCTTTTAAAATATCAATATTTGGCTAATGCATTCTGGGCTCACACGGTATATTTTATCTAGAATTTACAGTTATAGTATTGGGCATTTTTACCAACCACCCTGTATATTTATAACATGCCGTTGTGTTATTTAAAAATTTTCTAATAGAAATTTAATTTTTCTGCACTTCAATTATTGTTATTAATCTGCTTGCAATAGTTTAAAATATTTTATTTACATACTGTAGATAGCTGTGCGCCACATTGTAAATTGTGACGCTATATTAGGACATAGTTCTGTTCGCCTCATATTTGTGTAAGTAACTGATGGAAGATGGACGCGCTTGTGAATTTATAGCACTTGCGCATAGGTACATGCAACTCTCATATCGGACCTCGAAATGTCTTGTCGTCAAAATTAAGGACAAATTTGCATGACCGCGTGTTACCCAAAAACTGCATAAGTTGATTTTCGTAATTTGGAGAAAGAGCCCGACACACTGTCATGCAAAATTGTCTGGTTATTCTATTGGCTGAGTGGTATTCGTCAGACTATTTTTCTTATACAGACATAAAGCAGAAAGCGATTTTCACTTAGTTTTTGGCGTAAATCAGATTCCGGCCTGATTAAACTAAATATTTTATTGTATAAAATTTTCCATATGAGTGACACTCGCACACATCAAAATTGCAAATATATTTTGCATATACTTAAGTTTTTATTTGCTAAAATTGATAGTGGAACGTCATTTTTGAAATTTTATGCAGGTATAAAATCCAGATCGAATCACAATTCTAACTAACTCACTTGTGTTTTTTTTTCGAAATATCTGGTAAAATTTATGTTTTTGTTACATTACGCCTTTAATTTGAAGAATAACACATATTATATTCTCATGAATATATAGATATACTGCTTGCTTCCGTTCTCTGTGCTCTTTCCGAATGCATGGTTTAGAAGGCGATGGAGAACAAAAACTCTATTGGTTTCGACACAAATGTAGGTACATTTACTGATGACTAGGTAGAGTATGAATTACCAGAAGAGCGTGATACGCCTGACTATTTCTCGGAGACTGATTTGATGATGTTTCCTTAGATTAGTCCGATATGTTAATTTGAGGTCTATTTTAGTATATTTTAGTATATGTTGAATTTAAGAGGTTTTTTTTTGTTCACTTATAGCTTTACGTATTTACTTCAATATCAAACCGAAGTAAATAATAATCTTTTACTTTAAACTGACTTATTTTAGGGAACGAACCATTCAGTTGTCTCCTATACAATCACTGAATGAGGATTTCAAAAACGTGTTCGAGAAGACCAACTACTGACACAAACACGTATACCATCAAGTAATAACTGCATAAATATCAGCAGCCGCAAAATTATTGCTCTCAAATATAGAGGCCACCATTAGATTGGGGTTAAAATGGTTTCGAAATAAGACCACGTTCTTGTTGTATTATTAATGCTTCGCTGACAAAAAGATTTGTGCCTAAAGTATGTCCTTAAGTTCATATTTTTCCATTAGCCATTCTATCTGATTAATGTCTATTTATATTCCTATATTCGATGTTCTAAAATACCTCGAAGTTCGATTAAATGGATTGTAAAGAATTTCCATTATGACTATTATTGAAAACTAACTTTTCAAATGCTAGTCATTTTGTAATTAAATAACCCTTCTCAAAGTCGAGATTTTTTTCCAGCGACCCAGCGATTCGCTATCGATTTCTCAAATATGCCGGCTGCTAAAAACATTCCAGTGTTTTATGACTTTTACTAAAAATTTCACGACATTAATTTAATTCTATTTTGAAATTCAATAATAATTCATAAAGCTAAAAAATTCGGAATTTTAAATTTTGTATTTTCTTCAATTTTTATTATATAAATAAATATAATGAGTGATAACTTGAGTGGCGTATAACTATGCTGATTTCTTCAAGGTAAAATAAAGTAGGATTTAGCGTAAATTTAAAAGTAATAAACTGGTGGAATTAAATATAATATATTTATAACAAGTTACCCATAATATCAGAAAAACGGTTAACGTGGCAACATTGTAGACATTACTTCACCTGGTACAGCTATGGATTAACTTTTTGTTTTTAAGCAATGCGCTTCACCCCTTTCCTAGAAATTTGCGAGTTTCGGACCAATTAGCTCTTTAGAACCATAGCTTATATTCCAATATAATGCTAGAAAAAGGCTCTTTTTTTGGAAAATAGACAACAATCAAAAAGTGACTACTTTTTTCTGTTAGTTTTCCAATGGCCTAGTATATAAATGATGCAAAAAAACATATTTCAGAAATTAAGTTCATGAAAAATAAGAAATCAACTACAAATTCACGTTTGAAGTTTTAGACGTTCATAAAGATAAAAATATAATCATTTCTTTGAAAACTATTTACAGAAAACAGAACCAAGTTAACCTGTCAATGGTTAATATCAGGCAAAACCAATACAAGGCTTTAGTGCTTGTCGTGTGACGTCATCAATGTAGCCCGTGCGACGTCATCAATGTAGCCCGTGCAATTTTAATCATATATGGGGATACATACACTAATATTTATGAAAACTATCAATACCTAGTTAACATAATGTAAAGTACGCTAGCTATATGGCAGACTTCTGGATAAATCCCAAAAGTTATGTTTGAGTTTTAGTTTAATACTAGGTGTAGTTTTTTTTTATAGCAGTGGCACACACTAAAGGGAGATCCTATAGCGCTCGACGAGCGGTGTGTGTGCGAAGATGTTGATTGACACGGTTCTTGAATAGTTAGTTGCACGTTATAATTAGGGGGCAAAAGATGTTCTGGGAGTGAGTTCCACAGTGACGCAGTGCGCCAGACAAAGGAGTTCTTGCAAAGCGATGTTCTAGGTGTTTTCAGTTGTACGACGAACTGGTGCGCTCTTGCCGTCTGTCGTGACTGAATGACAGGCATTGCCAGGGGCGGGATGAGGCGGGCGAAATTCTGGGAACATCTGCCCTGAACGTATCTGTAAAACAGGGGCCACATGTCTGCGGTGTTCCAGGCTATCCAGATCCCGTGTCAACTCCGGGTCGCCGGCGAGACGCATAGCTCTCTTCTGAATGGACTCCAGCAGCTTTAGGGTATGCTTTGGTGCCGCACCCCAGATGTGTGAGCAATATTCTAAGCACGGTCTTACTTGCGCTTTGTAGAGCAAGAGCAACTGCTGCGGTGTATACAGTTTTTTGTTGCGGAATAGCGCACCAAGTTTTTGTTGAGGCTGATTTTGCGATGTTAGCAACGTGGTCATGCCAGGACATTTTGCTGTTGACCGAGACACCCAGTAGTCCGATTGACGAGAATGAAGGAATGGTCGACCCTGCCATAATGATGTCAGGGCCCGCCGTAATGGCCCTCTTGGTAAATGTGTAAACCAAATTTCTATCGCCCCAAGTTTGAACTTTCTCCAGGTCTTGATTAATTGCTGTAATCTGCTTCTGTCTGTGGTGATAAATCTCAATCGCTGGTAAAGATTTTTCTGATCTAAATTGGGTTGGGAGACAAGGGTACTCTCATCGGCAAAACTGTAAACAGGATTATTTGTTTCGGTCAGCAGGTCATTAATATAGTTGAGGAACAGAGTTGGTGAAAGTATTGCGACCTGAGGTATGCCCGCGTTAATACTGAATGTGTCTGAGATGTGTCCATCAGCTGCAACGTGCGGAGATCGGTTCTTAAGGAAATTGGCAAGCCAGCTGCAGAGAGAGGCTGGCGTCCGAAGGAATGCATTTTGTTGAGCATTCCGTCGTGTCGCCGTCGCGTGCCAAACTATATCTCCTGTCGATCTCTATTTGCGAAAGCCGTATTGATTATCTCTGATTATTCTGTTGTTCTCGAGGTACTTGAGTCGTCGGGATGAATATTGTCCTCAATAATAAATTGCTCGTTATATACCAATTTTTGTTTACAGCGGTCACATTTTAGTTTTTTGGCGTAATATAGTAACAATAACCATCTCAGTTTTAATTTGGGAAGTCTTGCCGAGAGCAATTTTCATCTGGGTCACAATCAGATAGCTCATAGAACTTATTAACATTCATAAGGCCAAAACTGTGACAGAGAATGAAGAGTTAATATACATGGAATTCTAAGTATCTTCTCTGGTTCATATAACTGTCGCGCAGAAATGCATTTGCCTATATCTACCAAATCTATCGTTAAGAGGATCTGTTTGAAATTTCCCTAAGAGAACATAATTCATATCAAGTTCATTAAAACAGATTTGGTATGTCAAGTCGCCCATGAAGGAAATGACTTAGAGCAGTTCGGAGCCATCTTATAAATTTTTTCTAAAAACTCAATCTTAGGATCTAACTGAATGTCCGTCTCTCGTTTCTTCACGATAAGTTCCTGAAATATGTCACGTTTATATTTGCCTTTGCATTTTTACATTTACTATTTTCCGCCATATCGTTATGACGTTTACAAAATCAGCAGTAGGTCTTGAGAGTGTGGTATATGGCTACCAAAATGTCTTAAAGCCTCTACTACGAAAGGATTGACTCATTTTAATTGAAGTTTTACATTTTGTCGCTCTAAAGATGACGGAAATAATGCTTTTAGGTTTAAAGAATAGCCGAACTTTAAAAGCTTAACATACTCCAGTTAATGTAGTTGTTTAATCGCAGAAAAGAAGTACATTTTTTAAGCTTGCAAGTGTCAAAATCAGGAAAATAATACATTTTTTCAGGATAGAGATATGCCAATTATTAAAAATACATTTGAGGAAGTGAACTGTGTCAAATAAGTAAAATAGTGGTTTTTCATTACAATAATAAGTTGGTCTGTAATCTGTAGCTGAATGCTTTCCCGCTAATAGCATTATTATCAATTAGTGTGCAAAAAGTTCTTACCTATTTTCGTCTAAATTTTCAATAATTGTTTAAATAAAATTATAGAGTAGAATTCATTTTTCAAACAGAATCTATGTGAACTACCTCTTTAAAGCTAGAACACACACTTGTAATCATGAAGGTAAATGCTGAAGGAGCTAAAGAGTTATTATTATTGACTGCTGTATCAGCTATACTGCCTCTCTTATAATCCCTAAAAGGGTCCATGTGAGTTTCATCGAAAAGCAGTGTCACAAATCTCTCATGATGTTTTAGCAAACCAAACACATTTCAAGCATAGGTTAAAAAGATATTTTTTACCTATTGGCGATCAGTCATATGTTTGTTACAAATGCCCATTGTAGTTTGAGAATGTGGTAAAATGAAAAACCCATAATTATTGTGGACTAATAAACATAAAATTACTGTACTACCTGAATACCTATAATTTTTCCTTTGCGGTTGCAAGCTGCTAAATGATCACAAATAAAATCTAATGTACTATTTTGTGATCATTAAGATTTCGAAAACTTTTTAGTATATTTGACACAAAATCGAACACACGTTTAATTTTATTTAGGTCATTTCATGCTTTGACAGAATCAGGCATGATATATTGCTATTAAAGTCACAGCCGGGGTTATCATTATCGGTAATATTTTCCCCTAAAGGTAGAGTAATAACAGACTCATGTGTGGCTTCAGATATTGACTGTATATCGTCCAAACTATGTGAAATATACGGCGTTTTAAATGTGAATGGTAAAATTCAATCTGAATGGCTATACAAAAAAGTTTTCTAAAAAAAAAAAGTTAATCTTTCTTTTTGAGACAAAAATGTATGTTTTTCTTCGTGCGCCTCAAAGTCAATTTTGCCTTTTGAGGTATAATTACACTAAGTATCAGTTACCACAAAACTAGCCAGAACTAAGAGAAAAACATACAATTAAACGCAAACAAAAGCTTATAAACTGTGCTGTGAACAAACCGGCCGAGCGCCACAAAAAAACAGGTCCTTAAGTCTGAAATATATGGTTTTACGTATTTAAAAATACGTCTAACAATATAAATTGTATACTTAAATATGCAACGAAATATTAGGTACAAGTTTCACGTACTTAAAAGCACATACATAGTTCTGATTTCAGAAAAAAATCAAGAAAATAACACTAATTACCGCTGCCATTATCGGTGTTGCCGGCTCTATAAGGAAAGTATCATTTTATCCAAATTATAAAGAGAGGAAAGAACATCTTAAGGAAATATGTTTTTTTTACGATATTGGAGAAATTGTAATGTAAGAAATACATACAATACGGGCATCCTAATATTCGCTACTATCGTAGTAGCAAAGTATATGTAAACTAGTAAGTTCACTCAGCGGTAAATCCTTTGATGTAATTCAGCCACATTCTTTTATATCAAGTGACAACTGGAGATGACCGATGCGCTGCGTAAGTGTCCGATTGATTCGGGTGGCTTTCTCTAGTCAGAGATGTATTCAGGAGATTGTATGGACTCGTACCGAAAGACCTACTGAATGTCGACCGGTTGAAAAATCAAGTGAAACTGAGCAAAGTTGTAAAAATATTTTCATAGAAGGAAATTGAAAAAAAATTTGCTATACGTTTATCATTTTTAGGTGATACCACTGTTGCTATCGCAGAATCTAACAAGAATTTAACAACACTGCAAATCGATCTTGAAAAGGCATCAATAATGGCAACTTTCTAATATAATCAACTTTGTAGCTTTGACCGTTTCAAAGGTATCAATAATAGTGGAATTACCTAAAATTTATTTAAAAATATATAATAATATGATACTTCGGAATCTCATTTTTACTACACTTCTTTGGTTTCATGAAAGTGATTTTTCAAGGCCACGTTATGACATGGTTTATGTTTTCGTCTCGCGTTACGGCATTTTTGTATCGTTGATTGGACGACTAACAAAAACTAACCAAATCTATCAAAATTGATTGTTCCGGATCGGCACCGGCACCGGTTCAAATGACTACAATAAGCTGAGACTAAGTGAAACCTTTGTTTCTTACAGAGACAATGGTGAAACTAACCAAAACTTGATTCGACGATTAACCAAAACTAACAAAATCTATTAAAATTGATTATAACGTATCGTAACGGGTTCAAATTACTAAAATAAGTTGATACTAACTGAAACTAACCGAAAGTTGATTGGAGGATTAACCCAAACTAACCAAATATATTAAAATTGATTATAACGTATCGGAACAGAAACAAATAATTAAAATAAGTTGAGACTAAATGAAACTAACCGAAAGTTGTTGACGAATAACCCAAACTAACCAAATCTGTCAAAATTGATGTTAATGTATTCTGAAAAGCTTGAAATGACTAAAATAAGTTGAGAATAAGTGTAGCTAACCGAGAGTTGATTGAACTACTAACCCAAACTAACCAAATCTATCAAAATTGATTATAAGGTATCGGATGACTAAAAGAATTTAAGACTAAGTGAAACTAACCGAAAGTTTATTGGAAAAGTAACTTAAACTATAAAAAAACTATTAAAATTATTTATAACGTATCGGAACCGCATTAAATGACTAAAATAAGTTGGGAATAAGTGAAACTAAACGAAAGTTGAATCGACAACTGACCCAAACTAACCAAATCTATTAAAATTGATTATAACGCATCGGAATCGGTTCAACTGATTGAAATAGTTAAGACTAAGTGAAACAAACCGAAAGTTGAGTCGAGGACTAACCTAAACTAACCAAATCTATTAAAATTGATTATAATGTATCGGAACCGCTTTAAATGACTAAAATAACTTAAGAATAAGTGAAACTAACCGAAAGTTGGATCGACGACTAACCCAAACTAATCAAATCTATTAATATTGATTATAACATATTGGAACCGCTTTAAATGATTGAAATAAGTTGAGAAAAAGTCAAACTATCCGAAAGTTAAATCGACGACTAGACCAAAGTAACCAAATCTACTAAAATTGATTATAAAGTATCTGAGCCGGTTCTAATGACTAAAATAGGTTGAAACTAAGTGAAACTAACCAAAAGTTGATTGAACGACTAACCGGATTAGGTTTGTTAGTTCGGGTTAATCGTCGATTCAACTTTCGGTTAGTTTCACTTAGTCTCAACATATTTCAATTATTTGAACCGGTTCTAAGACGTTATAATTAATTTTAATAGATGTTATTAGTTGGGTTAGTCACCAAATCAACTTTCGGTTAGTTTCTCTTAGTCTTAACTTATTTTAGATATTTGAACCGGTTCCGATACGTTATAAACAATTTTAATAGATTTGGTTACTTTGGATTAGTCATCCAATCAACTTGCGTTAAACTTCACGTAGTTTCAACTTATTTTAGTCATTTGAACCGTTTCGGATACGTTATAATCAATTTTAATAGGTTTGGTTAGCTTGGGTTAGATGTTGATTCATCTTTCGGTTAGTTTCACTTATTCTCAACTTATTTTAGTTATTTAAAGCGGTTCCGATACGTTTTAATAAATCCTAATAGATTTGGTTAGTTTGGGCTAGTCGTCCAATCAACTTTCGATTAGCTTCACATAGTTTCAATTTATTTTACTCATTTGAACCGGTTCCGATACGTTATAATCAATTTCAATAAATTTGGGTTAGTTTGGGGACGACTGCAATCAACTTTCGACTAGCTTCACTTAGTTTCAATTTATTTTAGTCATTTGAACCAGTTCCGATACGTTATAATCTAATTTAATAGGTTTGGTTCGTTTGGGTTAGTCGTTGATTCATCTTTTGGTTAGTTTCACTTATTCTCAAATTATTTTAGTCATTTAAAGCGGTTCCGATACGTTATATTAAATTTGGTTAGTTTCGGTTAGTTTGGGGGCGACTACAAGCATCTTTCGACTAGCTTCACTTAGTTTCAACTTATTTTAGTCATTTGAACCTGTTCCGATACGTTATAATCAATTTTAATAGATTTGATTACATTGGATTAGTCGTCGATTCAACTCTCGCTTAGTTTCACTTAGTCTTAACTTATTTTATTCATTTGAACCAGTTCCGGTACGTTATAATCAATTTGAATAGATTTGGCTAGTTTAAGTTAGTCGTTTGTTTCACTTAGTCTCAACTTATTTTAATCATTTCAACCGGTTCCGAGACGTTATAATCAATTTTAATAGATTTGGTTAGTTTGGGTTAGTCTTCCAATCAACGTTCGGTTAGTTTCACTTAGTTTCAACTTATTTTAGTCATCTGAATCGATTTCGATACATTATAATCAATTTTAATAGATTTGGATAGCTTGGGTTAGTCGTCGATTCAACTGTCGGTTGTTGTCAGTTATTCTCAACTTATGCTAGTCATATAAAGCGGTTCCGATACGTTATATTGATTTTATTACGTTTGGTTAGTTTGGGTTAGTCGTCGATTGAACTTTCGGTTAGTTTCACATAGTCTCAACTTATTTTAATCATTTGAACCGATTCCGTTACGTTATATTCAATTTTAATAGATTTGGTTAGTTTGGGTTAGTAGTACAATCAACTTTCGGTTAGCTTCACTTATTCTCAATTTATTTTAGCCATTTGAAGCAGTGCCGATACGTTATAATCAATTTTAATAGATTTGGTTAGTTTGGGTTAGTGTTCAATTAACTTTCGGTTAGTTTCACTTATTCTCAACTTATTTTAGCCATTTGAAACGGTTACAATACCGACGTCATTATCAATTCTAATAGATGTGGTTAGCTTGGGTTAGTCGTCGATTCAACTTTCGCTTACTTTCACTTATTCTCAACTTATTTTAGTCATTTAAAGCGGTTCCGATACGTTATAATCAATTTCAATAGATTTGGTTAGTTTGGGTTAATCGTCGTTTCAACTTTTGATTAGTTTCACTTTGTCTCAACTTATTTTAATCATTTAAATCGGTTCTGATACGTTATAATCAATTTTAATGGATTTGGTTAATTTGGGTTAGTCATCGAAACAACTTTCGTCTAGTTTCATTTAGTCTCAACTTATTTTAGTTATTTGAACCGGTTCCGATACCTTATAATCAATTTTAATAAATTTAGTTAGTTTGGGTTAGTCGTCGGATCAACTTTCGGTTAGTTTGGGTTAGTCGTCCAAACAACTTTCGGCTAGTTTCACTTAGTCTCAACTTATTTTAGTTATTTGAACCGGTTCCAATAAGTTATAATCAATTTTAATAGATTTGGTGAGTTTGAGTTTGTCGTCGAATCAACTTTGGGTTAGTTTCACTTAGTCTCAACATATTTTAGTTATTTGAACCGGTTCCGATACGTTATAATCAATTTTGATAGATTTGGTACTTGGGTTAGTCGTCGATTTAACTTTCGGTTAGCTTCACTTATTCTCAACTTATTTTAGTCATTTGAAGCGGTTCTGATACGTTATAATCCATTTTAGTAGATTTGGTTAGTTTGGGTTAGTTGTGGATTAAACTTTGGGTCAGTTTCACAGGGCCAAAATATATTTAATATTTACAAAGCATTCCATTATCGTTATATAATATGTACTTATAAAAAAAAATCTGACACCTAGACGATTTTTCCGGTCTTGTCGCCTCCTTTCACCTAATTTAATTAACATATCTATTCACTAATCCGACTATAGATTTTTCCTATTTGCCTTTGTATTTTTCATTGCTTCGTATATATTTCCACCGAAGTCCGAATAAAATATTAAAATAGAAATAAAATTAAGGATTTTCACAAATCCGACTCTGTTCTGAACACTCTGCCTATATACGAACGACTGATTAAAGTAAAACGCGCCACATGCTGCCAACAATCTGCGGATTTTCGGCGGCTGGCAGAAAATATTTGGGGGAGTGGAGCTACTAGTTTACATATACTTTGGTAGTAGTCTGGCGCCGCTGCAACCAATTGCCCCTCGATAGCGATTACCCTTCCACCCGCAGGCCTCCTCCAAAATCTTCGCTCCAAATCGCATAGGCTCACATCCATGACGTCACGAGCTAAAACTTTATGAGCACTTTGTCCTTCTTGTTGTTGGCAAATCGAATCAAAGTCCAAAAAATTTATAGTGCCTACGGTGTAGGCCTCGGAGAAAAAAAAAATCTTTTTTCAAAGTCTGAAAACCGGTCTAAGGCACTTTTTTAAGAGGTCGGCTAATGTTAGCCTCATAATGAACGGCGTAACTCTTTAACTGGAATGTCTTACTTCCAGACAAAAAGCGAAAAGTACTTTCCCTAATTTGCCGGGTGTGGCTTCAGTTCTGAGTCGCCTAGTTTTCCAAAAACGGAAAATCGCCGGTATAACTCTTTTGTACCAAGCATACTAAGTACTTGACTTTGAAAATGTGTTATACATTTATAGTTATAAATATGAGCTAACCCATATTACAATAACCATGCATTGTAGATAAAAAAAATTCGTCGACTAAAAACATCATATATTTCATTCAAACTAATATGAATAGTTTTAATAAACGCATATTAAATGCAGTTTAAATTTAATAATACATAGCGGCAAACCTACGTGTGTACGTGATAAATTCAACTATCGTAATATGTCGCACGTTCAGTAGAATATCAATAAAAATATTCAACATCTAATGTATAGAGACACCTTGCACATTTTGTCCCAATTCCTCTATTTTTAAAAGCTTGGCTGATATTTAAACTGTCTCTCCCTATTTCAAGCAAGTCGGCGCCACGAGCGAGCCCGTATCACATATCGCCCATTCAGGAATGCAAAGAATACTCCTTAGTAATCCTAGTTATTCATTTTCAGTTTTGTTGTGACCCTAAATTGTAATGGTGACTCACGACTTTTGAAGTAGAAGAGTTGAAAATCTTCTTCACCTTTTTCTAGCTTATAGGGTTACGATTCAGTTTTGCAGAGTAAAAGTGGGATTGTCTATAAAAAATGGCAATCATATTGACTCTTTATTATTGTCTACGTATACACACACCAATGAAAATTTTCCGTAATTTCTAAGGTAAAGATGCCGCAAATATCACCTGAATATCAGTTTGCTACTCACAGATCATTATAATCTTATTGTCCCGTCAATGAAGGTGAAATTTATCAAGATAGAGAAAACGTACCTAACTGCAGCTGCAAGTATCATAAACAGAAAGTTTTACCTACATGAAATTACTAAGGAAGGCTCTTTAGAGAGCATAAAAAACCGACCTAAGTTATGTTTACACTGGTAAATAATTCAGACAATCAAGTTATCCAGATAAATATAAGAAGTAAACTGCTGCACACTCGAATTTAATACGAAAATTTTTAACTGCAACTCAAAGTTAAATATTTTAAAAAATATATTAATATCGATTTGTTCAAGAAATAATGATCCGCTGATGGCCAGATGCGGTTTAAACCAAAGTATAATTCTCTGTCCGAATGTAACAAAACTGAATACTGCGGATTAGACCAGAAATTCATATAACTAAATTAGCCTATAAACAACACAAGAAAGTATAAATCGTTTTGCTCTAAGTTAGTTGAAACATTACAACTTTCATATTTTCTGTGTGATTTTGATTTTGAATTTAAAATTTTCTCTAATTTCTAAAATTAAATAACTATGTTTACCAGCATCCTAATTAATACTTTGTAAACCAGTCATAAAGAAAGTTACTAGGAGGTTTATATACCAATAGTGTGTGAATTTATTGTTTGTAACTAATTTCAAACAAACCTGCTGTTTATTTGAAATGCATATGAGAAATTTTAAATCTAAAGTTCGTTTCAAAATTAGAGGAAGTAATAAAACAGTACTAAAAGCTTGGAGAAGCCCAGAAAGGTCTAATTTTACAACCAGTATCTTGGAATATAAAACCCAGTTTTAAAACTATGTATGGTGTTAAGATTTTTCTTTGAGTTATTTTCCCAGAAACAATTGGCGAGGTGAAAAAAGTGATAAATTCGTATGGGTTATAAAAATTGGATAAACTAGTCACGCAAAAAGCTTTTGCCAACTGTACAATATTAGAACAGAAAATATGAGTTTTTCTTTGGGTTTCTTTCTTCTTGTAGAATAATAAAAGTTTCGACATAGTGGTTTGATTTACTCAAATTTAGCATTACACTTGATAAATTGTAAATAATGAAAATTAATATTCAGTGTCTACTGTTTTACCTTTAACTACCCTTGCATTGCTTATCTCAATAGCGTTGGTACTGCTCAAAACTAACCCAAATGATTGAGTTAGTATGGGTTAGTTCCGTTGTAGGAAAAAGTTTCAATTTTCGGAGACTTATAAATACTAGTCTTGAGTTTTGGCTCTTGGATCGTTCGAACAAGGTGCTTTGTTTTATTCTTTACTATGATAAATCGCGTTATCTATAACAATAACACTATTTGGCGGAATGTTAGGCAATAATTTAGTTTTAAGCCAATCTTCAAATAGCTCCACGGTTGCGTAGTCATAATAGTAACCTGAAGAGTCTCTAATATTTCTGGATGAGAGAGACAAAGCATTCGGCAAAAGCCCGTTTTCAGATCCAGATTCTTTTACCGCGGTTTGACGACGCACGTGTTCCATGCCAACCACTAGTTGAGGTGTCACGGGCATGGGTATCAAAATAAATAAATTATTGGGCTTTTTTGTATTCTATAGTCAGTGATTTATTTTAAATATTTCTACCGCCATTCTTGAACGCGACTCGATTCCGTTAGAATTTGCCTTTTATTATTTTTTTTGAATTCAAATCCCTTTCCTTGGCTGTACTTCCACAATTTCTTTCTTTGGCACTTAATTTTGATCTCATATCCTTCGAGTATTTTATTTTCATTAAATTTTCTAAAGTTGGAACATAGGTATATCAGTCTTACATTTAATAAAATTTTCGTCATATAATATCCTCGTCACGACGGTCTAACTTTCTGACAACTCCAGAATCACTTCGTTTTTTGCGTTATAAAGAAGGCTTTTGCCTAAATTTCCACACAAGGTTTCCTTCTAAGTAAAGCTGCTTTCCCTACAACTTTTTTAAGGCACAAATTACCGCGCTCCATTAAGGTTAGACACACGTTCTTAATAATTTCTTTAGCCTCTGTTTCTAGATGCACTTTTCGATTTGTTTCCCTTTCATCAATCTCACTAGAGCTCAAGGACGCCACATTTCTAAATAATTATTATTATATACGGCACGAAATGAAACAAGCGGCGTGGCCGCTCGTGCCTGCGGCACGCGCGAGGCCCTTCGGGCCTCGTTTTTATTGCCACGCTCGTATCCGTACCGTGGCCTATAATTAGAAAGCCCTTATAATTAGAGTTACCAATCGCTAGTCTAATTTTACCGTGATAAATTTCTATTTGGTTGCCTTGGTAAATACCAAATATCAAATTTCTAAGTCGCACGATTGACGAATTATGACGATTTTTTACTTTTTTTTTGGTTACCATAGCAACCCATTTTTTAGTATCAAATTAAGCTTCATAATCAATCCTAAGTACCATACTATATCTTTTATTAGTGATATAAATATTATTAATTGGTTGCTATGGTAACCATGTTGTCAACAAAAAATGCTAACATACTTTCACGTCTACTTATAAATTGGCATCGAAAAAAAGAAAAGTTGGTCCTTGTTTACACGGACAAAAATGCCAAAAAACGGTAACTTGTCCTGTTTTTACACCATGTATATTAACAGATCGTAACCAAAATCAATAGGCTTCGAGGGTTTGTGGACCTCTACCTTTATGCCAAACTTCAAGTCGCTATCTTCAAAATTGCGACCTGTAAATGCCAAAAACGGTAACTTGTCCTGATTTCACACCCTGTATATTAACCGATCGTAACCAAAATCAACAGGCTT
>MU182168.1:406154-421752 GCA_016904865.1 Pissodes strobi | reverse complement strand
TATATATATATAGACTATATACGGCATTCTGATTTGATCCCGGCTACTCGACAGTTGATGCATTTAGGCTAAATTGGCAGGATTATTAATTTTACGCGTTTCCACCGTTCTCTTTATTATGTCAAATCCTTCAAAAAATAAGAAGTGAAAAGCTAGTGGTAATGTTATAGTTCTTGACTGGCCTACACAATCTTGGTATCTTTTATATTTGGATCTATTAATAGAAAAGCTGATCATTTTACACCGCATAGAAATTTGCTTTATTCTCTCTTTAGACAAGAGATTAAAGTCTTTCCCTGGTGACGGGAAAAGTGTGTGGAAGGCAGTGACATTCCAATATCATTTTTTAAACAAATCCTTTCTTCAAGCAAACATACAAGATACAGTTACATTTTCATGCATGCTGGGGTTACAACTATTTCCTGATAAAAGGTTTTCTGTAAGCAATGTTTGAAGCATTGGTATCGAGAAAAGTATTGTTACGTTTTTCCCGTGGGTTCTTAACAGAATTACAACTTTGCTATTTTCAACTAATACTCTCTTTATTCACTACCACTGTATACAATTTAACACTTTAGACTACTCCTATAACTTTACAACTAATATCTATTCAACACTCAATGATTAACTGAACTGAACTAACCGACTGACTGACTAACATTCGCCTTAGGTTTGCTTATATATAATCTTAAATCTATCACGAATATTCTGGAAGTATTCCGACGCCACTCTATATGATCTCGACGAGGCCATCGAGATAATTCCAGCGAACCTGAATCTTCGCAGCTGACCGGTAGGCGATGACTCATACATAAGCACGGTACGCTACAAGGCAAGTTCTATAGGGTAGCACAAAAACAAAACGTTCGGATGGTTGTTAGGCTAGCCGTAACATTGCCTCCCTCTTAATTCTGATCGTCCTACTCAGCTACTTCATGTCCGTGATATGCTTTCAACCTGTCGAGGTAAACAACTTTCAGTTTGCTTCTGGGACTACGCTGAATTCTATACACAACGTCATTAATTCTTTTGATGACCGTATAGGGTCCTTCCCATACTGGTGTTAGCTTAAGGAATAAAAAATTAAACAAAGAATTAAATATTTTGGACTTAACATTTGACAAAATTACTTGCAATGCAAACTTATTTTTATACCGTACTAATTAAAAAGAAGTTTATGACTTAATAACTAACCATAAACGTAACAGTGTCCCTGGGCATGCTGCTATCATTGTATTTGACATTTTAAATTAAAAAAATTCCTTAACAAAACTCCTTGTTAAACTAATTAATAATATTTTGAGCAGTGGTGAATACACAGAGGAGCTAAAAATTGCTAAGGATTGTCCGGTTTTTAAAGCAGGATCTAGATATTTAATGTCAAACTATAGACCTATTTCCATGATAAATGTTTTTCCAAAATAGTTGAAACCATCATTAAAAAACGACACATTTTATTCAAAAACATATTGGTCCAGATCCTTACCAATATTTGGGCTTTATCTTGGACGATAAATCGAATCGGCCTAAGCCATCATCAGTGTTACCCTGTTACCTGGAAAGTAAGTAAAAGAACCAGCCACTACTGAAAAGTCAGTGACTGCCGTAGAATTTTTAATAAAAGAAACGATAAATTGACATTGTGATATTAATATTCTAAATTTGATAGGATATGAAAGGAGTTAAGTAAAACTGTAAGTAAGAATTATTTTTTTTTTGCATTGAGCAGAACGAAATGGAAATGGTAGGGGTTCTTTCACTTACTTGTCAGTGGAAAAAGAACATGTTTACAAAGAGAAACAAACAACACCAATCGACGATGGTCACATCCGTGGTCACATCAAAATTTCACAAATTGCACGTTACATTTAAAAAAAAGGGTTCACATGATTTTATTTAAAACAAAAACGAGGGATAAACCACGTTTTTGGGTGGAATGACACATGTGTTGCTGTTGACAATCTTGACAAGCCGACTGATGACGCAGGAAGTGATATGCCAAGAATTGGCCGTAATTTTAATTAACAAGTATAAAGTATAGAAGATAAAAATAAGGTATGCAATTTTATAAAGTATGTTAAAAGTACATACTGCCTTGCCCATCTCTTCTACATTGAATTTAAATACCCATACAACATTTTTTATCTATCGTCAAATAGTAATTAGGCAACCCATAAAAAAGGGGGGGGCATTCCTGTGGATCGAGTCGGATTGGGCTGATGTCTGCTCCTAATGTAGTTTCTCTGGTAATTAGTTAAGCCCTTTCTTTCCTTTTCAATATCTTCGAGTTGAGTTAGTCTAGGCTAACATATTTTTTAATTTAGTTTATTATTGTTCACTTGGTTAAGTACTTTCATACTTTTCTGATTTTTTCAAAAACAAGTTTCAGGCCCTCAATAGTTTCAACTAATTAAATTTTCAAACACATTTTTCGCTAATTCAGGCTCCATAACATTGGTCATATCATTCTGTTAACCTCATCTAGCTTAGTGGCAGCCAGTCTGTCCTTTTGACATACTTTATAAATTACATACGTTATTTTTATCTTCTAGATCTAACACTTCGTTTTTAAAAAAATAAAATTACCGCCAAATCTTGGCGTATCACTTCCTGCGTCATTAGTTTACTTGTGAAGGTTGTCAACATCGACACATGTGTCGTTCCATCCAAAAACGTGGTTTAGCCCTGGTTGTTGTTTTAAATGAAATTATGTGAACCCTTTTTTAAAATGTAACATCAATTTGTGAAATTTTGATGTGACCATTGTCGATTGGTGTTGTTTGTTTCTCTATGTGGACTTGTTCTTTTTCCACTGACAAGTAGGTAAGTGAAAGAACTCCTACCATTCCCTTTCATACTGCTCAATACAAATAAAAATATCATCATTCTTACTTACAATTTTAATTAACTCTTTTCATATCCATACAAATTTAGAATATTAATATAACAATGTCAATTTATCGTTTTGTTTATTAAAAATTCTACGGCAGTCACTGACTTTCCTCTAACGGATGGTTCTTTTACTTACTTTCCAGGTAACACTGATGATGGCTCAGGCAGAACGCGCTGTGTTACGCTATTTTTTGAACAAAAGCCTTGCGTGGAATACAAAGGGAGTTTCATTTAGTAAAGTCGTGCTTCGTGCATATTTCTATCTGTACTAAGGTATCTTATACCTGTCTGGGGTACTTGTGTTGTCACCTACTTCGATAAAGTAGAAACTGCAATATAAGACCTTGAAAATGCTCTTTAACCTAGACTACAGAACGCATACAGAAACCTTATATAAATCTCTTAAAATAATGCCATTTAGTGAAACCTTAATTCTTGAACAGGTAAAGTTTATTTACAAAAGTATGAAAAAACTAAAAATCAAACACAACAATAGAAATTCATTCAATTAATACAAGAACCATTTAATTTAAATAACTTTTAGTTACCAGAAAATATATAAAATGAAGCGTCAATAAAACAATTTTTAGAAAGAATTAAAAGTGCATTTTGAAATCAGACTGTAATCCTAGGAGTAAAAAATATACATCTAAATGGTACCAAATTACTATTGTAATAGTTACTATATTTTAATGGAATAAAATGTAAAATTAACAAGGCTGACTCATGTTAAGTTGGGACTTAGGGGACCATTATTTATTGTTTTTGATGTACTTAAGATACTGTTACGGCTAGCCTAACAACCATCCGAACGTTTTTGTGCTACCCTATAGAACTTGCCTTGTAGCGTACCGTGTTTATGTATGAGTCATCGCCGACCGGCCGGCTGCGAAGATTCAGGTTCGCTGGAATTATCTCGATGGCCTCGTCGAGATCATATAGAGTGGCGTCGGAATACTTCCCGAATATTCGTGATAGATTTAAGATTATATATAAGCAGACCTAAGGCGAAAGTTAGTCAGTCAGTCGGTTAGTTCAGTTCAGTTAATCATTGAGTGTTGAATAGATATTAGTTGTAAAGTTATAGGAGTAGTTTAAAGTGTTTAATTGTATACAGTGGTAGTGAATAAAGAGAGTATTAGTTGAAAATAGCAAAGTTGTAATTCTGTTAAGAACCCACGGGAAAAACGTAACATTTGGTATCAGAAGTCGGATTGTGAAGGGACCGAACTTGCGAAGTGTTTTTCGAGAAGAGGCACAAGTACGTCAACGAGACCGTTTGATTGGTGGATTCTGGTAAAATTTTATAATATTCTATGGTCAATACAAGACACCAAACGGCAGAAATGGAGCAAATAAATAAAATGTTGGCCGATTTCATGGATAATTTAAATGCTGAGAAGCAGGCGGATCGGGAAGAGGAGGAACGTAAAAGGCAAGCAGAACAGGACCGGCTTCAGAAAATTTTACAAGATCAAGAAGATAAAAAGCAAGCGCATCGGGAAGAGGATGAACGTAGAAGGCAAGCGGATCGGGAAGAGGATGAACGTAGAAGGCAAGCGGATCGGGAAGAGGATGAACGTAAAAGGCAAGCACAACAGGACCGGCTACAGAAAATTTTACGAGACCAAGAAAATAAAAGGCAATGCAGAACAGGACCGGCTGCAGAAAAATTTTCAAGATCAAGAAGATAAAAGGCAAGCAGAACAGGACCGGCTTCAGAAAATTTTGCAAGACCAGGAAGAGAAAAGACAAGCAGAACAGGACCGGCTTCAGAAAATTTTACAAGACCAGGAAGAGAAAAGGCAAGCAGAGCAGGACCAGCTTCAGAAATGGACGCTGGATGTAATTGTAGGCGAGCAAGGAAAATTACAGAAAATATTGGACGGACAAAGTGAGAAATTTGAAAAAGAAGTAAACAATAATCAAAAAAAAGTTGGAAATGTACAAAAAGAAGTAGGAGACGTACAGAAAGAAGTGAAGAATCTACAAGCAGAATTCACCAGACTAAAACATCAAGCACCCACCGAGAGGGCATTCGCCTCAGGACAAAACATCAAACCTCCAACGTACGACGGTCAAACATCCTGGACAATGTACAAAAGACAATTTGAAGCCGCTGCTTTTGCCAACGGTTGAAATAATGAAGAAATGGCTACATCACTAGTGGTAGCGCTTCGCGGATCTGCCCTGGAACTACTTCAGACCATTCCCATCAGCCAACAAGGGAAATATGACATACTTGTAGCTGTCCTGGAGAGACGATTTGGAGACCAACACCGAAGACAACTGTATCAGGCACAAGTAAAGGCTCGGCATCAGAAGCCTCGTGAAAACCTTCAAGACTTTGAGGCAGACATTAGACGTCTCATTCAATTGGCCTACCCGGGAGCGACAGAGGAATTTCAAGAGGAACTTGCTGCCCAATATTTCGTGGATGGTATCAGAGATCCAGAAACTCAGAAAATGCTACGCCTAGCCAAATTTGATAACAGCAGTGAAGCTTTGGGTCGAGCCCCAGAAATCGAGGCGGCCTGTAACATCTCCAAGCCAAAAATCAGGGCCGTATCCATCCAGGAAGAAAAGCCGACAAACAGCTGTGAATTAAATCAGATGGATGAAATTTTGAAGAAATTAACGGAAGTTCTTCAGGCCACGGCCAGATTCCGGGAGCCAATGGAAGATAGGCCACGTACCCGAAATACATTAAATCAGTGTTATAGATGTGGAAAGACTGGACATTTCAGAAGGGACTGTCGAGTACGGATATTCCGGGAGCCAACAGAAGTTAGACCATGTAATCGAAAGGCTATAAATCAGTGCTATAGATGCGGCAGGACTGGACATTTCAAAAGAGACTGTCAAGTACAAAGATTCCGGGAGCCACTAGAAGATAGGCCACGTAACAGAAATGTTCCAAATCAGTGCTATATATGTGGCAACATTGGGCATTTTAAGAAAGACTGTCCAGTACAACTACGACCTACAGCTCCATCCAGAGACAACAGCAGTTCAAAGCCAAGTCAGGAAGAGTTGAAACAATATAACTTTAAGGCTAAGCACAGAGAAGGAAGATGGCATAGTAATACAGATGCTTTATCCAGAAGGTCATGTGAGGATAATTATAAACATCGCCAAAGAATTGACCAACGAGAAGGAATCACTCCCATTAGGCGAATCAAGTTTAAGGTTGATCAGCAGTGGACCACAGAGCAACTAAAGAAAGATCAGCTTGAGGATAATGAAATAGCACTACTACTAAAAGCTAAGGAAGAACGTCAACCAAGACCAAGCTGGAGAGGTATTTCAACTAAGGGATCTACTTTTAAATCTCTGTGGGTTCAGTGGGACTCCCTGGTAGTTGAAAATGGACTCCTTAAACGAGCCTGGAAAAGCGCCGATGGCAAAGTAGTGAAGATGCAGTTAGTGGTACCAAGGAAGAGGGTATCGGAAGTTCTGGACGAAGTACATAATAGAAAATTTGGTGCTCATCTCGGAGTTAACGGAATGATTGACAAGATCCGCGACAGATTTTACTGGGTCAACTACTGCCAGGATGTGAAATCATGGTGCCAGCAGTGTTCAACCTGTGCCTCAAGTCAAGGACCCCAGACAAGTTCCAGTGGGAAGATGAAACAGAATGATGTGGGACTATCGTCTGAACGTCTCACCAGTGACCGAATGAAGGCTCGATATGATCTCCAAGCTAACTCTAGGGGATTTCGGATGAACGATAAAGTCTGGTTATATAACCCGCAAAGGAAGACAGGGAGATCTCCCAAGCTATTGGGAGATTTCCTCCCACGTCTGAAATATATTTATTAAGGTTATGAGCTATATCCTTTGTATTATTTATAAGTTGACAATCGATATTTAAATCTTCTGTTTTGTCCCTCTTGCTATTAGGTTTTATTAAGAGTTTTAAAACGTTCCATTGCTTCCATGGGTTGTTTCCTAGTTTTTCCCATTCGTTTTTTTAAAATATGTGTTTTAGAGATTTTATTTCATTAAGTGGATATTTTTTGAGAGTTTATAAGTTTTCGTTTTTGTCTTAATTATTTCCATTAGTTGTGGCGTAATAACCCATTCATTATTTTCATTACATTTTACTATTTTTATATTTACAGCTTCTTTTTTTGCTTTTATTATAACATTGGTAACAACTTGAAAAGTGTTAATAATTGTTCTTTTTTAAAGATTGTTTAAATTATTTGTACATTTTTCTATGTTTAAAATTTCTTTGGTTAAACTGATTTTTTGTTTATGACTTATTAGATGTTTTAATTTCATGTTCATCATGGTCAGATAAGCAATTTTTATGTTATAATGTAATTCAAAAGAGATATGAACCGCATTTTTTTCCGCTCATAGAGAGAAAATCCCCTTGTGCAAGGGTCACCTGGATGTCGTTTTCTATATTCACGTTCAAATATTACGTAACACGTCTAAATGAGAGGAGGGTCAGTTGAAAAGTGTTACAAAGAAGGGATAGTGGGATTTCATGCGTACTTTGCGTATCTTTTACTTTTATGATTTATATCACTTTCTCTTATTTAACAAAGGAAAAAGCGCCTGTGTAAAGTTTTTCAACATTTTAAACGTCTTGTATAAAAATTTGACCATTTTTGTACTCACAATATTTACAAAACCACTAGGTTTGGCTAAAAAATGCATAGAAATATTTTTATAGAGAATTTTCTGCTCTTTAACTTTGAATGTGGTAGTTCTTTAGTAAAAATGTTTAGTTTTCGAGATATAGCCAACAAACTATAATAATATAGTTTTTAGGCCTCCTTCCTTCCCTCTCTCTTCCATACCCGACGCTCAATACCTTGGGATTTTATTATGCTATCTTCTAATGGTACTGGACAATTTGGAATAGCCACAGATTTTATTTTTTGAATGTTGAGTGAGACTTTTTTTTCCTTAACTTTACTGACATATCTATTACACTGTCATTTAATAGGCTTTGGCCGCAGCAGAAGTGTTGTTATAGATATGTATTTACTTAATTGGCTGTATTTGATCTCTTTACCATATTTGTTATAATGTGCTACCGAATTGATAAGGATTAATTTAGTAAGATATAAAAAAATTACTTTACAAATTCAACAAAAATACCTTCAACATAACTGGTGTATTAACGTTGAGCATTAAACGAGCTAGTCAAAATTATTATTTTTATATGCAATGTATCCATGATTGTCAGCAAGGCGCAATTACAAATCATCAATTAGATGACACACTTTCTACCGGAATCGATATTATGGTTCGAGAGAAAGCAGAGATAGGGAATTGGCAGGAAGGAATCTAGGCCTCTTTATATTCATGGAAAGCTTTTTATACGTTTCTTCGAGAAGTGAATAAAGGAAAACATCAACGATAAATATTCTCTATCAGAATTTTATTTAATATTAAATTGGGCTTGGAAAAAAATTATGTTTCTGTCATTAGTTTAGCTATTATTGTAAGGTTCACCTTGGATATTTAAATATTTTTGATCCTAAGATTACTTAATATAAACTACATGATAACAAAAAAATGTGGGCTGAAAGATAGACTGAATACATAACCTTAGTGAGTATGAACAGGGTTTATGATCGTATATCTCCGGGTGGCAAAAATATTTAGGTAGGTTCATGCTTGTTTATTATATTATTAATTATATAAAATTTAAACCAAGATTTTTTTAAAGATTTAAATATAAAGCGTAACGAAATTGACCGGTTGGGCGTCAATTTGTAACGATTGTATGCATGAGACTCGTTTTAATTTTTCTTAGGGGGTCGGTCGACGTTCTTTTATTAGCAGAGATTTTTTTTGTGTATTGTGGGTGCCAGAGTTCCTAGAGACAATGCGAACTGAATATGAGTACTTAGATATAAATAAATATAAAGATAAGAATATCAGAAATTTGCCCTTATAATTCGTGTCTCACAGGCCTCTTGCGATAAATTAAAAAAATAAATTTCAATACAACAATATATTAAATATACAATTAAATTACAAATAAGTACGCTTGATGGTATCATGTGAAATTGAGTTTATCGATATAATTAATTTACAAATATAATTATTTGGAATCAAGTTTAGTAATGAAAATTAAAATTAATGCAAAGGATTATGACAGATATAAAATTGAATACAGTTGGTCTTTACAATACGTTTATCTTCTGATTGACTGATACTTAACTTTGTTCAGTTATTCTGTAACCATGCGATTGTATTGGGACACGAGAATAATAAATAACCAGAATCCAATGTTTCCTTGTTGCTACGTCTGGGCTGCTGTGACCTCGAACGGCTCGTTCCGCTGAAATTCCGCCGAAACTCGCCAGTGTAGGCACTACGACTGTAGTAAAGGGTACGTCTAAAATACGGTAAAATTCTAGCTGATGGAAATGCCGGGTTATACTTTGAATGCATTTTCCCTTGTTGAGTGTTTCGTATTTTAATTGATTTTTTGACGTGTTAACTTATATTATGCACTAAAATCGATTCTCAGAGAGTAACGAAAAGCCATAAGATTTGGCGAAATAAATATATTGGTTAGAAAATAAGTAGTTTTATTTATTAGCATCTTTAATATCTTAGGAATTATTAAATCGCTGAAAACGTCAGTATAAACAATTAACCGAAAGTTGATTGGACGACAAACCAAAACTAACCAAACCTATGAAAACATTTATTATAATTTATAATATATCGGAACCCGTTCAAATGACTAAAATAAGTTGATACTAAGTGTAACTACCCGAAAGTGGTTTGAAAGACTAACCAAAACTAACCAAATCTAATAAAATTTATTATAACGTATCATAACCATACTGTGATACTCGTGACTTTTCTATTTGTAAATATGATTACCTATCTATTTATGTACTATATTAATAGATAATTTTGCATGTTAGTCAAATATCTGGCAGCGTTAATACAGCGGAGTATTTTGATATGATAGGATTCAACAGGACATTATTATTTGGAATAGTTATAAAATCAAAGCTATAGCCCGCCACATAACTGGGAAAAATTGGAAGCTCCGCCACAGAACTGGGAAAAATTGGAAGCTCATTATTTTCACTAGTAAAGTGGCTTTATCGTATTTTCCCTAGGAAAACGAACAAGTGTATATTATTTGCCATACTAATTGATAAATAAGTACAGACTTTGAAGAAAATCTTTCGAGCTGTTTCCGAGAAAATCGATTTTGTTCATTTTTGTCAAGAGTAAAGGGCTGCACCGATTTTTCACAGAAAAACGGGGTAGTACATATTATTTGCCTATTAAATTGTAAACATATAGAAAATCTAATGAAAATCGGTAAGGCCATTTTTGTGAAATCCAATTTTTTAATATTCTTCTTTGTATAAACTATCCTCAACTGTAAGGTTAAAGAAAAAAATTATAAAACATCTGGAGATATTGTCCTGAAACTCCTAAATAACCATTTTGGTAGAAATCGGCCTAACGGTTTTGGAGAAAAGTCGTGTGACGGACAGAGACGCCCACACAGGGACACAATTTTGTTTTCTTTTCAGAATTTAATGTTTTTTAGACTCTAGGATCACCATAATTGATCGAGATTGGCAAAAATAAATCGCGAGTAGCACGTTACACGTGATAGAAATGAATACTTCTTTATCGATGTTATAAGAGAAAAAGAGTGTGAGATAATCAAATATGAATCAATTTTAAAAGATTTGGAGAGTTTTGTTAAGTCGTCTTTTCAACTTTCGGTTAGTTTTACATAGTTTTAACTTATTTTACTTATTTGAGCCGGTTCCGATACGTTATAATCAATTTTGATAGATTTGGTTAGTTTTGGTTAGTCGTTGAAGCAACTTCGGTTAGTTTGGCATAGTCTCAACTTATTTTAGTCATTTGAATCGGTTCCGATACATTATGAGATATTTTAATAGATTTGGTTACTTTTGGTTTGTCGATGAAGCAACTTTCAGTTAGTTTCACTTAGGCTCAACTTATTTTAGTCATTTGAACTGGTTATAACAGATATATCATTAACATGCAAAACAATCAATTAATATAGTACGTAAAAAGATAGGCATTCAGTTTTACAAATAAGAAAAATCACCAGTATCACAGTACCTACACGTAATAGAAGCGAATACTTCTTTATCGAGTCTAAAATTATTTTATTTATTTGAGCCGGTTCCGATACATTATAATCAATTTTAAAAGATTTAGTTAATTTTAGTTAGTCGTCTAATCAACTTTCGGTTATTTTCATTTAGTGTCAACTTATTTTAGTCATTTGAACCGGTTCCGATACCTTATAATCAATTTTAATAGATTTGGTTAGTTCGGGTTAGTCGTCCAATTTACTTTTAGTTAGTTACACTTAGTCCCTAACTATGTTACTTATTTGAGCTGGTTCCGATACGTTATAATCAATTTTAATAGACTTGATTAGTTTGGGTTAGTCGTTCAATCAACTTTCAGTTAGTTGCACTTAGTCTCAACTCATTTTACTTATTTGAGCCAGTTAGGACATGTCATAATCAATTTTAATAGATTTGGTTACTTCGGGTTTGTCTCAACTTATTTTACTTATTTGAGCCGGTTCCGATACGTTATAATGAATTTTAATAGATTTGGTTAGTTTGGGTTAGTCGTCTAATCAACTTTTAGTTAGTTTCACTTAGTATCAACCTATTTTACTTATTTGAGTCGGTTCCGATACGTTATAATCAATTTTAATAGACTTGGTTAGTTATTTGGATTACTCGTCCAATCAACTTTCGGTTAGTTTCACTTATTCTCAACTAAAGTTCAGCACTGTATAAAAAATGGTTCAGCTATCCCGCCTTCCGTATTAATTAACCAAATCTATTAAAATTGATTATGACATGTCCTAACTGGCTCAAATAATTAAAATGAGTTGAGACTAAGTGCAACTAACTGAAAGTTGATTGAACGACTAACCCAAACTAATCAAGTCTATTAAAATTGATTATAAAGTATCGAACGCAGTCGGAATAGTATGTACCGTTATGAGCTCCTCAAACAATCGCGTATTTTGAATTTTTGAAGTTTAAATTAATGTCTAAAATTGTGTGTATATGGTTGTTAATATGATTTAGTGTCAGTTTGTCCTTTTTATTTGGAAGTTACTGTAGTTTTCGTGGAGGATTACCTCGATTTATTCTTACGATTCCTTGGCGGGAAGTCGTTGTTTACATTTTGATGGCGCAGCTGCATTCCTGATTCACATCGTTTATTATCGATCGAAATGAACCGAAATTTTAAGTGCTGCAGGAATAAAGATTTTTCGAATTATCTCTGCATTTCATGTAAATCGGTTTTCCATCCAAGCTGTTTGGACCGAGTTTCTGATGTCCTGAAATTGGGCGGATACAAAATTTTATGTTCAAATAATTGTCAGTCAAATTTTAGCCAGGAAGAAAAGACAAAAGAGGACTATGAACTTAAAATCTCTAAATTACTCATCGAGCTAAAAGATAAGGATAGACACATAGAAAGATTGCGAAGAAATAGTCTAATCTTTGAGGATGAAGTATCAGAAGCGGAAAAAAAGTTTTCTGAATCCCTCGACAATCTTAATAAGCATAATGATGAGCTTAGTATCGAGATATCACACCTTAAGACAAAAGAAAAAGAACTCTTGTTGTTAATAACATCTTTATAAAATGATAAATGTGAACTTACCCTTAAATTAAATGAATTAAATTCCCTAAATAAGGATATTTTAATCAACATAAGTACAATCGAGAAAGAAAATCTTGCACACTCGCTTAATTTGGATTCACTAAAGAAACATGTTGAAGAATTGACGACCATGAATAAAGAAATGATTTGTTCTATAAGAGTCTTGGAAGCTGAAAAGGATAATTATCTAAAGGAAGGTCAAACTGTTGGGTACAACAAACTGGTAGAGAATAAACCTTTAGAGAAGTTGACTTCAGATCCTGTCGACAATCGTCCACGATTTCTCCTTGTTTCTGGATACAATAGTGTAGTTTTCCAAAGGCATCTACGTGCAAAATTTGGTGATGCCTACAATTTGCAATTCTTCCTGAAGCCTGGTTGTTCAAGTTTAGAGCTCGCTAAAACTGCGGCGTCGCTAGTTCATGACTTTACAAGTAAGGACTTAGTTGTTTTGTGGTTGAACGGTGTATGTTCTTCGATCTATATTTTAAATAATTTTATTCTTTTATGTAAAAATACTAACACCTTAGCTATGACCAGCCCCTATTTGGGCCTTAATTTTGATGTTATCTATGACAGTAATTTGTCACTTTTTAGAACTTTGCATAGCAATAATATAGATTTAAACCATGTATTAGAATCGAATCATGCATATAATTTTGGCTCTGACTTGGCAGAGTTATTGTATACACACATTATGGGAAGATATTGTAAAAGTTTTCCACGGGAGATACAAGTTCTAGGGGTTGATGGAGATGATCCTACTAGCCCTATTTTGCCTGATTTTTCTAATAATAGTGTTGGGAGCATGCATGATAGAAATTTTTTATAACCACGCCTCCACCGCTGGAGGCTACTATTAACAGAGAAAAAAAATGAACTTTAAACTTAAAAATGTCATTACTTCTATCAAATGTGCAATCCTTGAGGATCAAATGTGCCAAAAGGCAGAACTCGGTGAACCGGATACCAAAAAGAAATAACATCTCTGTGTTTCATGCCAATATCCAGAGTATTCGCAACAAAATTGTAGAAATTGAGTTATTCCTTAGAGAACATTCTTTTGACTGTTTATGTTTTAATGAGCACTGGCTACGTGCAGATGAATTCTCAGTATTAACAATTAAAGGGTATAGGGCCGCTTCTGGTTATTGCAGGTCTGTGAAGGGTCATGGGGGGTTGCCATTTATTTGAGGGGTGATATTGACTATCATGATTTGAACATATCCAGCTTTTCGGAGGAATTAAGCTGTGAGGTAACAGGAGTATTTTTGGAACAGTCTGCAGCCCAGCTGGTTACAGTTTACAGATCTCCCAATGGAGATTTTGATAGGTTCTTAAAACTTTTATCAGATATTCTTACCAGTCTAAATCTCTCACTGAACATCATAATAACTGGTAACTACAATGTTCACTTTTTGGGTCAGGATCGTAGAGCACTAGAACTTTGCAATTTCTTTGAGGGGTATGGGTTGTTTAAAACGATTAATTTTACTACTCGAGGACTTGAATGCCTCGATAACATTTTTACAAATATTGATAACACTAATGTCAGCACTGAACCTTTTAATCTTCATCATCTATCTGACCACATGGGCATTATTCTTAACTACAATTTACTCAATACACATACACCCCACAAAACTAGAATTAATTATAGGCCTGTTACAGACGAGGGGCTATTTCTCTTGTATAGCATGATTGAGGAGGTTGAATGGGATTTTCTGAATAATCACAACAGACCTATAGATGACAGATTTCAAACTTTTGTTAACATTGTTACTGAGGCGGCAGAAAAATGCTTCCCACTAAAATCTCGAATGGTAATGGATCAGGGGCAAAAATCTGTAACAGTCAACTGGTACACAAATGACCTAAGGGAAATGAGGGAGAGACTCCACACACTCTGCTCTTTAATTAATCAAAATCCTACCTTAGTTAGCAAAGAAGACTTTCTGAAATATAAAAATGAATATAGGGTTAAAATGTGTAACGCTAAAAAAAGGCATATGATGACTACATAAAAAACTCAGGTAATCCCCAGGTGGCAATGTGGGACATAATAAATAGTAAAAAACCTACACCTTACTGTCACGTGTCTGACACGTTAAATGCACAAACATTTAACTCATTTTTCATTGATATAGCTGATGAGGTTATATCTGAGCTACCAACAACGGACAAAACATTTAATGAGTTTCTCTCTGACCCACCTGATACTGAGAAATTTTGTGTCATGCCAACAACTTTTAACCAGGTGAGACAGAAATTTTTAAATCTAAAAAAAAGTAAAAGTAAAGATTGCTACAGTCTTAACACTAAAATTGTAAAAACACTGAAAAATCTATTGATACTGCCCTTAACAAAACTGATTAATGGTTGTATTGACGCTGGAACTTTTCCTTTAGCTTTAAAGGATGCAAAGGTTATTCCGATATTTAAAAACAAGGGATCTTCAAATGACTTAACTAATTATCGCCCCATTTCTATACTACCCATTTTTTCCAAAATCTTTGAATCGATCATTAAGGATCAAATTGTGGACTTCTTTGAAAGACATAACTTATTTTTTCAGGGACAATTTGGTTTTCGGAACAAAAAATCGACCACACTGGCGATAAACAGTCTTACAGACTATATAACTGAGGCCATGGAAGAGGGTCTGGACACCTACGCATCCTTTTATGACCTAACAAAGGCTTTTGATTGCGTATCACATGACATCTTGCTTCAGAAACTGCATCACTACAACTTTGATCACAAAAGTATTTTATTGATCAAATCCTATGTCTCTGAGCGCTCTCAGTATGTGTTGTACAAACATAATAAGTCACGGAGACTACAGTTAAAGCATGGGGTACCTCAGGGGTCGGTTCTGGGGCCCTTACTGTTTCTTATATACATAAACGATCTATCAAAATTTCAGGATACTTCAACACTAATACTATTTGCCGATGATACTACCAACATTCATAAATATCACCCATCCAACCCCTTGGGAGAAACAATTGGTGCCACT
>MU182168.1:380445-391703 GCA_016904865.1 Pissodes strobi | reverse complement strand
TATGTGATGTATTTGTGCTGAATAAAACTGACTGTTATGTGGGTGCTTTATAGTTTTTGTGAAATCTTGTTTGGGTTAATTAAAAAAACTGGTAAAAAATATTATAATTATTGTTTAATTTCACTAAAAATAATTAATCTTTAAATCATAGTAAAAGCAATTCTTTCCTATTCTTTCTGGGTGGCATTTGGTGGTGGACCGGTTTTGATCATGGTGGAAATTTTTGTTGCCATTTCTAACAGTTTTGACATTTGCTCATCGCTTTCTTCGTGGAGAAAACGCTTTCTCTTTCTTTATACTAGAAAAACAATATTATAAGCTGAACTTCCTATTTTATTAAGTTTGGGTTACCACTTGCAGTGGGTGTAAAATTTGGACCCTGACTGCAAATATTTTTGTCGTGTTCTACACTGCTTCCAATTGGGTTCTGCAAATGGTGCATGGTGTCACCCGATCTTTCTTCAAGATGTCTATCTTCCGAAGACATCATGAATTCTATTGAGGTGCTCCATACTGAATCCGATGATAATGGGCTTGATGGTCTGCTCCCTGTTTTTTTTTTATTGGTAGTCCTAAAAGTCCGAAAAAGAAGCCATAAATTAATGCATATACCTACTTAGTACAAAATATATACAGGTTGATTTTGGCAGCCTATAATATTTACTGCCTAGGTTTTGTAAATTTGCTATAAAATAGCATTTGCCCAAAATATGGCCAGTTGCATTCTGGTGCTTCGGCTCCCGAAGGAAGTTTTTTCTTTCACGAATTGATCCCTTAAATTCTTCCATGCTTTCATACACTCATTAACTAAAAAACAGATAATATTTTGTAATAACTGATATTTGATAGGCTAAATTTACTCACAATATGCAAATATGTAATATATTTAGACAGTTTACTTACCAGAACAGTTTAGCAGCTCACTTATTTGCTTCCACGCCTTAGATTTTAATTTTGGATTTGACAAGATGTACAAGTAGTCAAAGCATTAAATGGCCTTTATTAGGAGGCCATAAACATTCTAGCAAGAAACATCTGTATAAAAATAGAATTCATAAAAAAAAATTATCTTACCAACATTTTCGGATTCCTCCACCAGGAAATCATCTGAAAACTTTAAATCCATATTCCAAAGCGCGGAAACCATAACGAAAAACAAATTTTTTAAAACGATTATAAGAACAATTTTTGAACTGAACTCAACACTGGAATGCAAACTGCGACTGCGAACATCTCGAACTCCCTTTGACGTTTGAAGTCCCAGGTAAAAACTCTTTTGATTGACACTTTCAAATTTGCTACGGATTTTTCTACGAGCGGTCGACGGAAAAGAGAAAATTGGTTTATGTCGAACGGCACGAACGCTAGAGCAAACTACAGTCGACGTCCCCAACGGTACTTATAAATAGTCCTAGGCCTGTCTTCGTTTTTAATTTGAAACGACAAACGCAGACGGCAACGGGACGTCAAGTTTATAAATCCAGCTTACACGTTATGTCAAAATATTGGAAGACGTATTCCTTCAATTTTCTGCATGATTTTGAGGTTACGAATTTGGAATTGTTTTTTTTAATACCAATGCGTGGACTGGCAAGTACGAAGTAGATTTTTCCAACTGAAATTAAAAAAAATCACCAATTCGATATTTTCAATCGTATACATTTTTTGGCATGTAGGAACATTTCTCTTTAATGTATAAGTTCGGACTAGTCGGTTTTTCAACAGTAAAATATTATGCGGTGACATGTCATATCAAAGCTCGAAATGGCGAGAAGTTTAAATTCAACTAGCTCACCCTGTATAAAGGAGATCATCATTTTCAAAGTATCTTATTATATGATTTTATCCGAAGATTGCCACCATGTTGTCAATTTTTCCGCAAGAAAATATTTTTTGAGAAAAAAAAAACCTTAATTTGTTTGATCTACAAATCGATGTTTCACATTTTTCAGCGGAATTCCATTTTTAAAAATTATCAAAAATCACACATTTCACGTAATAACTCGGGAACGAAAAATTTAGATCACCAAAAACTACTGATCTGCGAGTATCCCCAAGTGTTGCCTAAAAAAGTGTTAATTCGAATAATTTCTAGCTGTTTTCGAGAAAAATACTGAATATAAAAAAACTCATCTTTCTCTCACTCCGCTGGCTTGGCTTGGCTGAGGTCTACTCGACCAGCTTTTACCCGAATAAGCATTGCATAGCCCAAACTTACAGAGCCTGTTGCATGACGGCTCAATTTCTCTCAGTGCCCAGAACAAAGTGTGCTGAACGCGCCAAAAGAAGTTTTCACTTAAAAAATACTTTTTTATCTCTTCTGTACAGTATTGAATTTCCAGAGTGATTGTAAATACTTATTATATCTACTCTTCTATGCTATTTATTTTCCTGTAACACGTACAATAAAGAAATTTAAGAGGGATGAGGAATACATTATAAATATAGAGTATTGAACTCATTTTTTTATCATGTTATATCACAGCAGTGTTACACGTCAAAAAATAATTCATCGAATCTGCTAGTACTCGAGACACTGATGTGTAAGCATATCCTATTACGATATAATCGGCATGAAAATCTAATGCCACGTTTTACACTAACGGTTACAGACAGCCTGCAAAACACATTCCCATCAGATATACCGCCTGACGTGCGTTGTTTAATGTTTACATTTGTAACGTTTACATTAGAATGTCTAATATTACCCGTCACGCATAGCCCTCCGCTCGCGTCGCTCTGTACAGGGAAGCAGCGAACAAAAACTAACCAAAACTAACCCAAGGCATGCTCAAAATCAAGAAAAACTTTTTACAAGAAAATAAAAGATGGGATTAAAACTAACCGCAAAAATCAACGCGAGCGAAGCCGCGGGTAAAAACTAAAAGTGTCCAATGTTCTTTACTATACTCTTGAAAATATCTGTACAAAATTGCCTGGTAAGAAACAAACAAACAAACAAACACATTCGCACTTATAATATTAGTTATTCGCATTTATAATATTAGTTAGGATTCTTTAATAATACTTACTGGCAGCTTCGATCGAAGTAGATTAATTCATGGCACAAATTCGACACGAAAATCTAATGCCACCAGGGATAACATCAAATAATATCAGTTAAGATTCTTTAATAATACTTACTGGCAGTTCGATCGGAGTGGATTAGTTCACTGCACAAATTCCACACGAAAATCTAATGCCACCAGGAATAACATCAACCTATGAACACAGCTTATTCACTACCAGCTAGTCATCTTGGGGAGGCATCCTCTGATTTGGAAAAGTCAATAACCAAATTTTACAAATTTTAGAATAGGGCCATGACTCAATATTGTTTAAAACGTCTGGGCATCTGAATAATACTTTTGACAGTTCGTTTAATTGAAAATATGCTTTTTTATCGTCTAAAATTCGTTTAAAAACGATTTTAAATGGTAAAATTGTGTAAAAATCTGAAATTTCCGGACTTTTTTAGAACGATAGCCGTGGCTTCAGACGAAATTGTCGTGGATTTTAAAGCGCAAATTCTTTTTAAATTCAACCGTCTATTACAAATAAGCTGTGCTATGGACCCAAATACACTGCGAATATATTATAATGAAACTCTAATACCGCCTATAGCGGCTAGCTTTTTAGAAGCTCCATTTGAGTCATTGCAATCGCGGCCGTTCTGGATTAGCATGCTGCTTAATGCGCACGGGTTATAATGTCACATCAGTTTACACATTCTGTCCCCACATTTCCGTCCCTACATTTCCGTCCCATTTGCCGATTTTTAACCTCATACCGCCGCGTAAGATGTTTACACATCAAAAGATAGAAAAAGCCATCAAAACACATAGTGGAATTTAAATGAATTATACAGCAATACATAAACAGTTATGGTCGAACGAAATTCTGAGTAAATGATATGCTCTTATATAACACCCTAGAATGAAACTTGTTTCCTATGAATACCCGTAGTCACCAATATCGGGATCCTTATTAAAAAACGGTGCGGAATTTTCACTAAAAATTCACGTGTCAAACTTCGGGTAGCCAGTAGTTATTTTTATATGGTACACATTTTCAATTCACATTTTGCACAAAAGTTCATAATTCTTTTTCTGGTTTGAAAAATAATGCATTCGTTTAAATTAAGTGATTCAAATTGAATTCTCGAGGTATAGCACTAAAATATTAAAGGAGAGACAGATGTTCCTAATTTGGGTAATGCATAACATATAAATGTATCTTTTGCTTAATAAAATGTTGATGGTTTGGTAGCAATATTTTTATATCATCTAATTTGCATCTTGCTGCTGGATTCGAAAATCATGCAATCTTTTACTGTTTTATTGTCCTATAATATTGTTTATACAAAGAGTATATAACGTAAAGAGAAGACAGCCGGCGAATTTCCTTTGATCTTTCGTCAGCCGTTTCAATGATCTCGTCCCTTTAGCTCGGAGATACCGCGACGTTGCCGGATGTAAGTTTTTATCAAGGCGGGCGATGTTGACGTCAAGTCAAACAAGATGGCGAATAATCGATTTCATCACGGTCGAAATAACGAAAATGAGGACAAAATTTACCAAATATCTAATACTTTCTGCTAGGATAAATTTTTATATCTAGTGATTTTCATTCAAATTCTCTGAATTTCTTTAAACTTTTGCATTTTCTTAAAATCTCAGTGCTCATCTTATTTTCATTAAAAAGTGTGTTAAAATTAATTTTTTTAATGTTTCTGGCGAATTTTTATTAAAATTTACTCAAGAGCTTTTAGCTTTAATTAATCAAATAAAAATTTCCTTCAGTTTAAATTAAAAAGGTGTAATTAATATTTTTCGATTATTTTAAAGGAAAATTTCATTCACAACATAGAGGGGATAAACTCTTAGTATATAGATAAACAAACGAAAAAGTAAATTCTATTCGAATCTCACTTTAAAGCTTCATATTCACTTCCGCAAATTTCGCCTTTTTCGACAGTTGTTGATTTTTCGCGCGAATGTAAGTTTTGGTCCATACTCATTGACGCGAAATTTCGTCGGCGAATATTTGCTTAAAAGTTCAAATAGTTTTAACTTTTTTGCGAATTTATGCTTTTAGTGGAATAGGTTTTATAGGTTAGGTCCAAGTACCAGATAATGTAAGCAGGTTAGTAATATATTTTTAATTCTAGAATGGGCTCAATTAATTTCATTAATGTAAATATATTTCTAACCGAAAATTTTTTCTGCTGTCATTTAGCTGGTGGATATTTCCTAGTATTAGAATAGTTACCAAAAGGACCCAAACGGAACATAAAATAATAATATTTCCACCGAAAAAAATTATAATTAATATTATTATCCAATGGTCAAAGTATCTATTGTACAATTTAACTAATGAACCCAACGCCTAAAAAGAATAAACAAATAAATATAGCAAAGGAGTCGAGAAATTTGAGGTTAATTCACAATTATGGTAGAATTCGTAAATAAAATAAAATTTTTCGCCGCGAATAATTTTAAAGCTGAAAATGACAGTTTATGTTAAAAAATGCGAAATTCGCGAAAGTGAGTATGAAGCTTAATTATTAGAGTAGAATTTTCTGAATATTTAGTAATAAAATTAAAACAATTAATGTTTTATCAGAAATCCGAGGATTTTTTGAGAAAAGTCATGAAAAATGCATGTATTGTAAGTAAGCAAAATTTTACTGAGTGATTGTTAAAAGTTTCTTCTAAATGAATTGTGTAACATATCATAATTAAAGTTTACACACCTAATTTCAATTACACAATATGAATTAAAAAACTTAACCAAACGTCTCCCTAATAGATCTAAACTTGACCATTACGAGATATATTTAACCCACTGTGTCGGCTGATCGTCCTTGCTTGACGACTGTGTCCGATATTATCCGATAACATACGAGGCTCCCTTTAGGTCGGAGTTCTCATCCCTCTCTAATTTGATTGTTCTGTCTTACTGTCCTCTCTTTACATTATATACTCTTTGGTTTATGTAGAATTTTAATTTGGACCGAGTATATCGCGACTTTCAATTGTTCAATTTCTACCCCTTCGTTATAATAAAAAATTTCTTTTTACACTATACACTAGAAAGAAAAAGCAAAAACCGCTTCTAAACAAACGTAACAAAGTTACCTGGTGTTATGGAGCTTAATTTTTTTTTACGTTCGGCACACACACAAACGGAAAATCCTATACCACTCAATGGGCAGCGCGTGTGCGGAGATGACGGTGGACGTTAGACTTGAAGCGCTGAAGGTTGTAGTTTTCGGGAAAGACGTGACTGGGAAGTTCATTCGAGAGCGAGTCAGTCCCGTAACAGTACTGCGTGTAAAACCCTTTCAAATGAGTTAGCAATATAAAATAACTAAGATGTTACCTACCCTTAAAGATGCGGCCAGCGCAACATGTGATCCGGCTGCTCGTCGGCGTGGGAATGAACACAAATAATAATAAGTTAATATATTGTGAACTACTAAAATGCATAAGCTACTAAATAAATATCACCCTGTCCTAAACTTGAACGTGAACTTGCAAAATATTATGTACATTTTAAAGGCAAATTATATACAATGCGAGGAGTTAACCTTAAACGTGCAAAGATCAACACATTTTATGATATAAATACGCTAGCGAAGCATCAGTTCGGCAAACTTTGGTCTCTCACCTATAACCAGCTCCTGGGCTGTCCACATGGGCGCTTTCAGGTTCTAATCTACCCTTTTCTCCTCACGCTAACCTGAGCTTGGCTCGATCACATGGTCGCGAAGTTTGGAGGTTTCTTATCCGCAGTAGTAAAGGTCATATCTATGATAAATTTATCAAAGTTCTGAGTAAGATAATTTTCTAAGTAGAATCTGTCAAGTAGTTAAAAGTGCAGTGTAATCTTTGAGCGAACTTACTATCAAAGCAACCTAAAATGAAACACAACACAAACTCTTAAGAAAAACTATATTTATAGGTCCTTACTATAATCAATTCAAAAATATACCTCAATCGAGAGAGCATGAGCACTTAATAATCGGGTATAATATAATCTTATTAAGTTTCTGACCATTAGACATTGGTAATGTTTAATCATTAAGTCTTTGACCAATAGACGCTGCTATTGTTTTTAACTGAAGTGCTTTCTTTATCATCTCTTCTCACCGGACGTAGATCTATCCCGAATCTGAGCTATATTCCTGCACGCTAATCAAGGCGTGGCGTCGCCGAAAAATCGATCGCGGCAATATGCTCACAATTATACCACTAGTTCAGTTGTGTATACATACAGACTGTAATTTTAATTAAATTGAATTATAATGGAAGCAAAATAAAAGAGTGATCGAACAATTGTTAGGAACGTTTGGCTATATCGGAAGTAACAATATAATATACCAAATGACTACGAGTCATCAAAATCAATTTTAACAAATTAATAATAAACACAATATGCATAAGGTATCTATCGTCTTATGATACAAGTAAGAAAAAGTCATCAGGAAAATATTTATTACTACTAAATCTTGTGCGGTCTACCATGGTATACGTGTCGCAGTTGTACATAAATAAAATTTAACGAAACAGTCATGAAGTACCATTATGTAAAATTATTATAATCAGACAGTAAATCAGTCGACAATGTTTATCATTTACCACAATATAAATTAAATTGTTAGAATAAAGAAATATAACATAAAAAAAACTATGAGCATTAATTGAACTACACTAGTAAATAGTATCCCACCAGAGGTATACTTGCAACCGGAGAAAATTATAATATAATTTTATGCCGCAATATTTCCACTTTATCGTAATCTAGATTTGTGTTCATAACCATTGTTTGAGTAAATTGCCGTTTGGATTTAGAATAGTCTTAAATTTTGTGCATATACCTATTAATCAAATGTTCGATGCCAGTATTTTGACTGCCAGGTCAATAAAAGAAATTGTAAGCATTCATTATTTCGATGTCTTATCAAATATGAGTAAATTTGCAAGAAGTGGATTATGAATTGTGGTAAGTATTTACTTCACAGTCTCTTCTGTAAAACTGCTTAATGTTTACCTGTCATATGTATCGATAAGTTATTGCTAGTCAAGGTTAAGGTATAATGTATTTAGTCAGACACGTGTAAGTATCTAGTTCCATCTTCCTATCGCTAGTTCTCCGATCCTTAGACAATAAAATCCTACTGAAGCTGTCTTTTCCGTATTCATAGGGCGGCAAAATAAAATACCACCCTATTCTGCAGTTTCCTATCTCTAGAGCGAAGCAATAAAGCCTATACCGAAAGTCCTAACCGATTTATGAGGTATTAAATACCAACACTTTAGATTATTGTTGGTATATTCCGGGGTAAATGGCTCATTTTAGTGTTCTTCCGTATTTTTTTTTTTTCATAAAGCCTGTTACCAACGACAGTTATTTAAATCGTGGTGTTTATTTTCCGTAGCTCTTACCTTGCAGGATAAGAATTCTAAGTAAAGTGAATAGGTATAATAAACGCATTCATTAGGTACGTTTTGGTATGGTGTTCTCTCGATACCGTGTCTGCTAATCGTAGCTGGTCATTGCCATTGCCTTTGCTAATTTGCTATTTATCAGGACTCGGGACCGTGATCGTTACCGTGCAAAAAATGTCAAAAACCTCGAATATTATAAGTACATTTTTAGTTAAGGGTTTTCTGTTCTATAAACTAATAAATTACTTGCTATGAGTCGGGTCGGGCCTGTTAAATTTCAGCATATATTTTAATTTCAAGATTTAGGTTTGTAATCTGTTTTTGGTAAACACGACCTTCTTGGAATTATTTCACTATTTAATCCAAATTTAGTTTGGGTTAGTGCTTCGGTGATGCCGAATGCAGAAATTAATTAATATCTAATATGCCAAGAATAAAATTAATTTGATGGATAATAATAATGAAACGTACCTCTACAAAGTATAATATACGTTGTCTGTCTTAAGTGGGACAATGTGTACAGCAATACCCAAAACATAAGTTATGGGTAATAGTAATGAAACGCATATAAAGTATAATATGTGGCGTAATGTGTACAGCTATGCCAAAACACAAGTTATCTACACTCTAATTAACGCAAATGTATCCATGATGTGTAATTGGCCCAAAATAAAAATTAAATCAAGTGTTCCCAACTATTTTATGACCTCCACTTCTCTGTTGTCAACTAAGCGTAAATCATGCCTGAGATTAAAGCTCATCAAAAGTTTGAGAGGAAGCTAACCATCCTTAAATCGATACACCAGAGGAAAGGGGAAGGAGATTGGATAATTTGCCAGGAACTTGAAGCATGTCTAAGGAAAAGTTGCTTTTTGTGCGCCTTTTTATAAATGGATTTAGGGAAAGCTAACAAAGGGGTATTATTTAACATCGCCTTGTGGTTGGTTATTTTTTTATCACAATGATTAATAGTAGTCTCCTTAATTAGCAGAAATATGAAAATTCATTGCTTTTGAGTAAAAGCAGTGAATTGACGATTATCACATTTAGTCGTAGTATATATGTATATGTATGTATATATATCGTCGGCTAAGAATGTTAAGCTGTCAGATCCAACTGGCTCAACTTTACAGGAGAAGAAAAAAAACATTTTTTCAAATTCATCCAATCTAATTTATTGACCTGACATTCTAATTCCGAATAATCTTGATCTACCTTTTTTGAGTGTCTGCAGAGAAAAGTGATGAAAACGCATTTTATTAATAAAAAATGTAGTTAGCATGTTTTATACTAGTGAAATAAAAATGATTAAGGAGATAGCACTGAAAGAAACATGACTATCAACCTAAGAATGACATGATTATTGATTTTGCAAATTGATGCCAACCTTAAGAAATAAAAATTTTATTCTTCCTTAAAAAAAAAGTAAATAAAAATCCAAACGACATGTCATGCGGGGGGGTGGTAGGTTATTATAAAACTCATGGTAATCGACTTACTTCTAGAGTTGACTTCAGTTGTTGCAAATCAGTATACATTTTGAGAGAAATTAGAATTCTACGTTCATGAGGATTGTTGTATGGTAGGACTTGCATTTCACTAAAATTATGAAAATAGGATGCAAACTCCTCCGCTAGCCCTCTCTCACACTTGTTCCACAAATAACAGAAATCATCTTAATTTTTTAAATAAAAAAAAAACATTAATTGTATGTGTACATATAGATATCGACAATTCAGAAATATTTCTAGAAGCACACCAGTCCTTAACATAAAACCGATATACAGTTAATTTTTTGAAGGCCATTCAAGCAACAAGTAGTTTTTGGAGGAGGTCGTTCTACAATAATGAGATTCCATGATAGGTAGGGCATTAAAAAAATCTTTAAACTGCCGCTTTCGAATCGGAATGGCTCCCTTCGATTTCAATTTTCTACCCTGTAGCAACTGGGTGCACTTTTATTGGCAGAAGCTTCAGGTGTATTAAGCGAAAACGTGTTTTTCCAGTTTTGTACATTCCTATGCTAGTTGTATTTAAATACATTTTCCAACAAACTCTTACGTCCTGGTCATTTATTCTTAAGAAATACTGCAATGTTTGTGTTCATCTTAATGATTTCTTATTCTTCCTGTTCCTTGGACCACTTATTGGAACAGCTGTATTACCTTTTTTTCTCCCCACGTTAGTTTTTAATAGTAATCATATATTTTTTTCTTTCTTCTTCAGAAACTTCTTGACATGTTATGGTTCCCTATTTCGTACTTTTACAAGCACACTCTTTCATTTTTTGAGGTTCTCTGTCCATATTATAACTCCATCTTTATTGTATTTTCTGTCGCCCGAGGTATCTTTTACCCATTTGTCATCTGACCTTGTTCTTTTCAGCATACCAAGATTATTTTCTTACTTTAAACCTCTTTTTGCGTTTATTTACATTATATTTATTTATTTATTGGGATATCCATTTGTCAAAATTCGTTATCAGTAAGACATTCCTTGCAGTATCTGCATAAACGCAGAAAACTTTAGTTATCGTATATTTTTTTCAAATAGCTACCTTAGTTTAAATTGAGGGAGTATAACTCCAGATTTTGACATACATTTTAATTCTGAATAATGTATCTTAATAACATTTTGCTCGAACTTCCAAATTAACGCTACTTCATGAGTGTCGATTTTTCCCTATTTCGTATGATAACGATTTGAGTAAAATTTGTTGAATTGTCGTTTCAGATTATGCCGACGATAGTACGAAAGTACGTTTTTTAAACTCAAAAATGTTTGGTTCATTTGTCCTATTCGGCC
>MU182168.1:363178-376987 GCA_016904865.1 Pissodes strobi | reverse complement strand
CACAGCAAAGGACCTTCAAAATGAACTTAGGACGGCTCATCAGGTAACCATTTCAGACCAGACAGTTAGAAACAGGTTACGAGAAGCCGATTTAAAGCCAAGAAGACTGGTACGAAAACCTGTTTTAACGCGACGTCATAAAACTATGCGATTAAACTTTGCCCGTGATCATTTGGGATGGAAACTTCGACACTGGAGACCTGTACTTTTCACAGACGAATCAAGATTTCGTCTAACCCGTTGTGATGGCCGGGTACGTATGTATAGACGTCCCAATGAACGCTACTCCACTGCTACTGTGCAAGAAGTATCCAGATTTGGAGATGGTTCGGGAATGGTCTGGGGTGGAATAAGTTTGGAAGAAAAAACAGATCTTGTAGTGATACCAAGAAATCTTACAGCTGAAAGGTATATTGATATCATTCTGTCAGATCGCATCATTCCTGCAGTATATGGTATAGGCCCTGATTTCCTCTTCATGCAGGATAATGCAAGGCCTCATACTGCTGCGATTACTAAAAATTTTCTTAATGAACACGAAGTTCGTACAATGGATTGGCCAGCGTTGAGCCCCGACCTTAATCCAATTGAACACTTATGGGATATATTGAACAGACGTATTCGACGCCGCCAAAATCCACCTCAGACACTTCAACAACTAACAGAAGCCCTGCTCGAAGAGTGGGACTCTATAGAACAGGAAGACATCCGAAGGCTCGTGCCAAGTATGCCACGGAGGTGTCAGGAAGTAATTCATGCTGCTGGAGGACACACGCGATACTAAACCTTATGTATACCCAAATAGCGCAACGTTATCCATAGAAAATTCCTACATCTTCACTTTGTTTTTCGTACTTTCCTTAAATTGTTAATCTTACCTTAGGAATAAATGATTAGTTGAATGATACGTATGTTTCATCTTTAGATTATTACCACTTTAGAAGTTACAGGGGTACGAAGAAGGGTTCCCCTAATATTTTTGAGCAGTGTGTTTGAGACTGACGAGTTCAAGCTTGTCGAATGAAAGCTGGATAAGATAAGATACAACTCACATAATTGATGAGTCTTTTTCATAATTTAGAATATGGGGCATTACTTTAAATGCTCACCCAGGTTTGCCACTAACCTGAGCTAATATTTAAAAGATTTTGATTGCTCTGCTTAGTGCATAGCGCTGGTGACTTAAAATGTAAAAGATTAATTATTTATCAAATCATAATTACAAATTCGTTATATAATAACATTTTTGTTGGCACAATATTTTTACTGCATATTTATTAAAATACTTATTTTATAATTGCATAAATTCGTAAAAATTTTCGAAAAATTACCTAATTTATTTAAAACTTATTTTTTTCTTTTTTTAACTCGATAGTCAAGGAGATTACGGCGATTTTTTATTTTAATGATTGAGGAAAAGTAAATTAATAACTTATTTTTTGATTATGAAAACAACTTGTTCTAGTCACACAAGAATAAATCTTTCATTATTATTTTTTATTTCTTTGCTTCAGATCGAAGTTATTTAACTATAACGTATAAGCAATTGTTTGAAATGGTTTAAGGCTTTCCCGACCAAAGTAATAATGCAAAATTTCTTAAATTGAAATTAAAAATATCTGACTTAACAATATATCAAGACTTTCCCAATGAGTTTAGGTCGATTTGCAATACTTTTTTCTATAAATATATTTCCAAGTGGAAACAGTCAAGTAGGATCAAAGAGGGGTTTTTTTTAAAAAATAAAAATTTTCTTGCAACTGTGAATGGACGCAAAGCAGTAGCGTTCAGTTAGTGTAGTGAGTGGTTCAAAAGACGGAAAACAAAACTACTCCGAAAAAATTAAACACCACAGGAGTTAACTTATGTCGCTCAAGTGAGATACAGATCATGTGGTAACTTATATGCGCATCGAAAATTCTCAAAAATTTGTAACGAACTCGAGTAATCCAAAATTTTTGAAAACAAAAACAATCAAGATAATTTACATTTAGAGTTAAACGCTGATGAAGTATTAGTTCTAATAATTATAGAAGCTAATTTGTCTAAGAATCAGTATAAACTTATCAAAATGCAAGCGGGACAAAAAACTGCAACTTATACCTATGCTTCGTAAAAAAATATTGCAAAACCCTAATCACATAATATTGTAGTAAATGAAAATGGAGCTGAAGTTTTAGTAGAATCATTATTGCACCATACTGGTGCAAGACTGATATTATTACAAAAAGAGGTAATAAATACTTCGTATCATCAAACCCATAATAAAAAATAAATTATACATTTTATTTGCTGAATCAGCAGCATAATTTATTTCTGAATGTGGCTTTGATGGTACCTCGGGACAGTCAGAATATAGGCAAATGTTTTTGAACTACAGCTGCACTGATGCTTCTATATTTTTTACTAGTTTGGTCCCTATTAGATTAATTTTTAAAAATACCCATAACTCTGATGTACTAAACTTGGCTGGCAAAATTGCAGGCCCTCATCAACGCGTTTCTATCGTCCAATTAATATTAATTTTCTCGTGAGACTCCTGAATTAACCGTTTAAAAAAAGCAAAATTTGGATCATCAAATTAAAAACTAAAAACCCTTTTTTTACAACTAGGAGCCCTTAATTATTAAAAACGTTTTTTAAAACGGTTTAAGAACATGCAAATGATTTTTATAAATTATTTAGTGATAATTGATACACCCTATATATAAATATATATAATTAAAAAATTCAACAATAAAATATCTTTGTCTAAAACACGATATTTCAACGAGTAATACTACTTAATAACTTTTATGTCTTATTTCTGGTAAGCCTTATTATGGCCAGCTTTGCTAGAAATTCGACCATTGTGTCAAAGGTCGCCTTCCAATTTCCTGCTAGTTTTCGCGTGAGGAAGGAGACGTGCCGATGTCGCCGTGTATAGTTAATAATCGGTGACCATAACCTTGGAAAATATTGAAATATTGGAAAAGGTGGAATTAGAAGATCTACAGGGTGTCCCATAACTTAACCTCCATAGAGCAACAGGTGATACTAGAGATCAAAATTAAGAAGATTTGTTCAATAAATGTGGTGGCAAATGTTAGTCGTTAAGAAGATACAGGGTGTTGAAAGTGAAACTTACTGTTCGAAAAATCGCAATAATTTTAAAACACATTAAGATATCAAATTCAAAATTAGTATACCAGCGTTTTTGAAGGTGAGAAATCCGAATTCGGTATTAGTTTGAACCGAGGTCCTAGAGGGCGCTTGCTACATACTTAATTATGAATTAAATTTTGTATATTTTTGACCCTGCTGATCTAAGACTGTTTTGACTTCAGACTAGAAGAGAGCCATCATTTCTTCATAAAAAATATCCTCTTGGTCAATATCGATTTTTTAAGCCGTTTGCGAAATATTCATCTTTGTATGTCAAAATACCGATAAAAATATAAAATTGAATTTTCAATATGTATGTAGAACTCAATTTATTTGAAATATGTATCTGCATAAAAGCAGTTTTAAATTTACTTCATCAGATGTAGAAAATGTCCGCCGTTTACCTCAATACACTTTCTTAGGCGCTCTTTAGTAAGTGGCGCCTGACATTCAGGAGGGTATTTGCTGAATTTTTAATAATATTGGAAGCTTCTTGAATTTTTTGTAAAAGATCTTCTCGTTTATTAATTTCGTCATTGTACACTAATCTTCATGCAAATATTGATCTCCATTAAGTATTTGCGGGAGCTCAAATGGTCCGATTAAAAAATTGTCAATAATGCCTCACCAAATATTGATGTTGATGTTGGAAGTGTCTTTCTCTTAGTAGATATGGATTTTCCCGGGCGTAATGGTGATTATTTCTCCAGTTAAAAACTCCGCGTCTGGTAAAGGTTGATTCGTCGGTAAACAATATCTTTTTCAGGAACATATGGTCTTTTTTGGCAAAATTCTAATCTAGCTGCTGGCAAATCTTCTGGCAACAAATTTTGTACACGTGTAAAATGGCAGGGACACAACTTCTCCGTACGAAGGACTCTTGAGACGGTAGATTTACTTATTAGCGTAGCTGCTTCCAAACGCCTAGTGCGTTAGCTCAGAATTTTCCGCGATACGAACCAAAATGTCATCTTCCTGTTCTACCGTTATTGTTTTGGGTCGCCCACCAGGATTTTATTATAAAACGATCCACAGGAGTTTCCAACCTAACTGGTTGGAAATTCTGGAAAAATTTTTCGATCTGGAATGTTCCTGGGTGGGTAGAGCCGTACGTATCTCCTAACTGCAGCGCGACTACTAATATCTTCTTGCGCATAAACGCAGAGCATATCTCTTAAATCAAGGTTAGAAAACTGATTAAGCTTAGACATTTTTAATAATTATTGATACCAACTTGAATATCAACCCAATAAGAGATTAATAACAATAACAATTATCATCGCCACTTATTGTGTTATCAACCATGGCACTCTTTGTGAAATGGGCGTTTTCCAGCCATTGTTAAGATGTGCAATGGAATACTTAAAGTCGAATTTCTCGCAAACGCCTTGAGATATCGATTTTGATCAAGAGTACATTTTTTACGCACAAATGAGCAATTTTTTCTATTGTGGAGTCAAAAGAGTCTTAGCTTTACAAAGTAAAAAAATATAAAAAATTTAATTCATCATTCATTAAGTATGTAGCAAGCGGCCCCTAGAACCCAGGTTCAAAATAATACCGAATTCGGATTTCCCACCTTCGAAAACTAATTTTGAATATGATATATTTATCAGTCTTAAAATTATTGCAATTTTTCGAAAAGTAAGTTTCACTTTCAACATCCTGTATCTTTTTAACGGCTAACATTCGCCACCACATTTATTAAACAAATCTTCTTATTTTGATCTCTAGTATCACCTGCTGCTCTATGGCGGATAAGTTATGGGACACCCTGTATACAACGTGCGGTACCCCAGATGTGTGAGCAATACTCTAAGCACGGTCTTATTTGCGCTTTGAAGCGCAAGAGTAGCTGCTGCGGTGTATATAGTTTTTTGTTGCGAAATAGCGCACCAAGCTTCTGCGAGGCTGACTTTGCGATGTTAGCAACGTGGCCATGCCAGGACATATTGCTGTTGACCGAGACACCAAGTAGTCAGTCCAATTGACGAGAATGAAGAAATGGTCGATCCTGCCATAATGATGTCAGGGCACGCCGTATTAGCTTTCTTGGTAAACATGGCTGCTTGGGTTTTTGCAGCATTAAATGGGACCAAATTCTTGTCGCCCCTGGTTCGAACTTTCTCCAGATCTTGATTAATTGTTGTAATCTGCTCCTGTCTGCAGCGATAAGTCTCAGTCGCTAGTAAAGGTTTTTCTGATCTAAATTGGAAGACAAGGGTACTGGTATCTGCAAAAGGATCATCGTTTCGGTTAGCAAGTCATTGATATAGATGAGAAACAGAGTTGGTGAAAGTATTGCACCCTAAGGTACTCCCGCATTTATGGTGAATGACTCTGAGATGTGTCCATCAATTGCAACGTGCAGAGATCGGTTCTTAAGGCAGCTGGTAAGCCAGCTGCAGAGAGACGCTGGCAATCTGAAGGACGGTAGTGTGTTGAGGAATCCAACATGGCATCCAATGCCAAACTCTGTCGACTGCCTTTGAAATATGTAACGCAATCGCTCGAGATTCTACGTAGTTCTCAATTGCCCTACTCTATATGTGTGATATAGGCCAATATATCTCCCCTCGATCACTGTTTGCGGAAGCCGTATTGGTTATCGCTAATTATTCTGTTGCTCTCGAGGTAGTTGAGTAGTTGCTGATTGACTACACGTTCCATGATTTTAGAGTTTATTGGACGGCAATTGGACGATAGTTTGATGGCGTGGTTTTCTTGCCTTTCTTTGGTACGGGTTGCATTCGAGCGACTTGCCCGTTCGGCAAGACAGAGGAAAAAGTCTGGAAAGAATGGGTGTTAGTTCGTTGACGTAGTTCTTTAACACGATGGCAGGTATTTCATCCGGTCCTGATGCCTTTTCCGTATCTAGCTCGTTGAGGATCTTTCGAATATCACGGTGGTGGAACTTAACTTCTGCCATGGTAGTATTGATATTGGATATGATGGGGAGATCCTTGCTTTAGGGGACGTTTAAGGCAGAGTGCGATGAAAACCTTTCTGCAAGCATATTTGCTTTTTCCCTTAGTTGTAATCGCCGTGACGCTGCGTTCGTCCGTCAACGGTAGGCGAGACGTTTTTGTAAAGTTATTACTTACTGTCTTTGCTACCGACCAGAAATTCCTGGAGCCACTGGGGCAATGCAAAAGTTCCAAAAATCCTGGTCCTTTCATTGTGTTTGTTCTTAGTTTCGTCAATCACACGTTTGCATTCGTTTCTCGCTTCGGTAAAATAATTCCGATTCTCAGCAGTCTGATTTTGCTGCCAGTACTTGTAAGCTTGCTATTTCCTACTTACAACTCTTTCACATCTTCTGTCGAACCAGAGCTTTCATTTTTTCGGTAACTTGATGGAATTTTCGATGTATGCTTCCATTCCTAAGGCGATTGCTTGCGGAATCTCTTCGTAACAGACCGACGACGGGTCGTCAGTGCCAAAGCAGACATCAAGCCAAGGAAAATCTAGGTAGAACTTTCTTAGATCATCCCAGTATGCAGCATTGTAATGTCAGATTTTACTAAGCAATGGTGGATCCTTCTGTAGGAATGGCAGGTCGCAAACCGTTGTAATAAGTTTTGTAGTCGGAAGTACCTAATGGCGGACCAACTGCAATTGTGTACTGATCAGAATTTGTGGTTAGGAAAAGATTCAGGAGGGCGGCAAATTCACCCATCTCTGCGATCCGAGTTGCTTCAGCTTCTCTACCATCGATGTCTGTCTGGTTGTGATGTTTGAGCCAGTTGTTGTTATGGGCATTGAAATATCCCAAGACAATTATTTCTGAAATGGGGTGGTCGACTGTATTGAATCAAATGTAGCAGCTAGTGTTGTAAAAAAGGTCTGGCAGGGTCTATCGCTCGGAGGGCGATAAAGACAGCATTTGAACTCGGTTAATCCCTTGGCAGTAAACTTGAGCCACATGACGTCTAGGTTGCTAGGTTCGAGTGTTTCCTGGCGGTCACACAAATGGTAGTTTCGGACAAAAATGCATATTCCGAACTTATGTCTAAATCGGGACTGTATGTCGTAACAAGGGTAGAGGTAGTTTACTGTTGTTGTTGTAGAACATACTTGTGTTTCTGTAAGGGCCAGTATGTATGGTCTATTTGTGTGTAGATGTTGGTGTACCGAGCTAATGTTTGTATTTGGGCCTCTTATGTTGCAGAAATCTATTCCATATTGGTTCGGTATTCTTGCTGGCTGTGGAACGTTGCATGAAGGGCTCGCAGAACTGCGCCCACCCGGCGCCCGGAGATTCGAATGGCCGGAATTTTACCTCCGGAACGTTTTGATCCGGGAGCAGATGTCCATATATTCCTTCTGTGGAAACCGGAACAACCTACGCGGAAACGGAACGTGATGCGGAAAAACCACTTAGCGCTTCCCAATTCTGGTGGGGTGGTCCTTCACCGGACGATACGAGGAGGCTTGTGCATCTACCACGTAGGGCTGCTTCCACTGGAAGCATTGGCCTCAGACTTATTCCTTTGGTGGTCCCTAGCCTGAAAGGGGTGAGAATGGGGTTTGCAGGGTCACTCCCCAGTGATTAGCTCCAGTTTGTCCTTCGGTGTTCTCCAGCCTGGTGGAGGACGATGGGATTTGATGGACACACATCCCGTGGCAACTCAGAATGGCGGGGGCGTCACTCCTTGTAATCAAACCAGTTTGACGTTCCTGCCTGCTAATACAGTGCAGCACCGCTTGTCACATACTGTCATTGATCAGCTCCAGACTTTATACCTCGGTGTTCTCCAGCCTCGCAGAGGACGTTGGGATTTTATGGGCCACATCCAGTGGCAACTCGGAATGGCGGAAGCATCACTCCCCGTAATCAAACTGCTCTCACAAGTTTGACGTTCCTGCCTACTAATGCAATACAGCACCGCTTGTTACATACGGTCAGTGATCAGCTCCAGACTTTGTACTTCGGTATTCTCCAGCCTGGAGGAGGACTAAGAGATTTGATGGGCCACATCCCGTGGCAACTCGGAATGGCGGGGGCATCACTCCTCGTAATCAAACTGCTTTCACCAGTTTGACGTTCCTGCCTATTGTGTGCCAGTGGAGGCGAAGAACATATCTATGAAGAGAAATAAACAATACCAATCCACAATGGTCGTAATTTGTAACTTGAAATTTTGATGTGACCATTGTCGATTGGTGTTATTTGTTTCTCTTCGTAGGTATGTTCTTCGTCTCCACCGACAAGTAGGTGAAAGAACTCCTTCCTATTTCTTTTTTATATTACTGAATAGAAAAAATCACCATTCGTACTTTATACATTGAATTTTATTCCTTGCAAACCCTAGCAATTTTGGAATCTATTAAGATTTCTGTAAGAAGAAAATTATGCAATTAACATTGTTATATTAATAACAATGTTAATTGTATTATTTTATTTTCCTAAAATCTTACAGCAGTCACTTACTTTCCATTAATGGGTGGTTCTTTTACTTGCTTTCCAGGTAACACTGATAATGGCTTAGGCCGAAAGCGCTCTGTCACGCTTTTATGGGTCCTTTTTGGATTAAAAGTTTTGCATGGAATACAAAAAGTGTTTCATTTGTATTTATTATTTCCACCTTTTCCAAGGTAATAAGATTCTTAAAACTGCAATTTATTCCTGATCAGATACTTTATCTTTGAATAATATTCTCTAGACCTTTGTGTTGAGCTTTACTATCTTTCAAAAACTCTCCATCGGCACTGGTTCTTCATTTAGTACATCATCCATAAACCGTTTCAGATGATTTTGTTCTTGTTCAAAAGAATAATTTCTATGGAAAAAACTGATGAATAGTAATGCTAAACTTTAAGCGTAAACATATTTCATACCTGTATGGAGTAGTTGCACTGTGATTCTCAAATCATAAAACGTGACGCAACAGTAGGCGCAATGTATCTAAATAATATCGGTCATAGCAATTATGTCGTTGGTAAAGTTACCAAGAGATTCTTTGAAGAGCTTTTAATATGTAATTTCTAACATACGAAAATATTTCTTTAACCTTTTGAGTAAGCCTAAACCTAGTAATTAGTGTTGCCGTCGAGACGAGACGAGACGAGAATAGGCCTTCTCTCGTCTCGTCTCGTCAGCCGAGAGAAAATATGTCTCTCGTCTCGTCTCGCCGAGAGAACGCTTTCTCTCGCTCGAGAGAACCCTTCTCTCGTCTCGTCTCGACCCTCTCGTAACTACTTAATATTCAATTTAAAAAGACATAAAACATAACAAAATATATGGGGTTAATGGGGGTTATTCCTTGGGTTATTTTATGAATTAAAAGTATATATTAACATAGGTCCGTTCTTTATCCACAGGGTGTTAATTTTAAAAATCGTTTTTGTTTAATATTTTATGCATTTCTTGGCGTATTACCTTGAAAATTGGCATAAATCGGATTATTGACACATTCTTACTATGGCCGATAGAGCTTTAAAAATAAGAGAAAATGTATTTAAAATTATTTAAATAATAGATTTTTTTAATTGCTTCTTTTTAATTTTATTTTTTTACTTTAAATTTTACAATAAAAAATTTTAAGATTTATGTGTTCATTGTGTACAATTTATAGTACCCTTATTTTTTTAAATGCTGTAAAAACATTCTTTTAATTCAATGCAACGTATTTTTAAGCAATCTGCAACAACCTATATAGAAAATATGTATTGTGCACAAACTACTTCTCAAACGCTATAGCTTTCCAGTCAAAATTTCTTCTGGTTCTTAGAAAAAGTAATTTAAATTTCGATTTAAATTTGAACCCTTTTTGAAAATATACTAGAATTTAAATTTAATTACAATTTTTATATTACAGCATATTGGCAAGATCACTATTGTTGCTCTTATTTCTAAAAACCGCCTACTTTACACCTCACGGTTGTTGTTAGGGCAAGCGCATTAAAGAATAGAATACTATTTTTATTAGCGCGATCATAAATTAGAATTTATACAGGTTACAATACTATCTAAATAAAAAGAATATAAAAAAGGTAAAAGAAAAGTTGTTGGAAATGTTTCCAAATCTAAGATTTTGGAAAAAGGGAATATATAAACGATTTTTTTATTGATGAAATTGAAAAAAATCTATTTTTTTAATGCGAAGGCGATACTTTATTTTTAAGGTTTATCGAGTAAGTAAGATTCTAGAATATTTTGTTCTTATTCTCATTATTATCTCAAACAAAATGGCAACGTTTTAGACATTTGCATTGTTGAGATTCTACAGAATCAAAATGGTTTTAAATAAAAAAAACAACTTGCACATTCCCTATCTTATTTTATCCTATCCTATAAGATCTTGCCCTATTAGATCTTAGATCCTACACTTTTAAGAGCAATCACATAATGTTTACAAACCCTTTTTTTATTTCCCATGTTAAACCCTTTTGATTCTAGAGCATGTCAAAAATGCAAAAATGTAATAAATAAAAAATGGCGACATTTCGTTTTGGAGGGCTATAGGAATCTAATATTTTGGCATCATCATAAGGTATTCGATAACACCTTCCAAATAAGGTATCACAATATCCCATTTATATATTTTTTTCAATGACCCCCCACCCTTTTTCACCCTTAAAAACCCTAAGGGCCGCCCGGTTTCTCAATAACGAGTTATGTTTAACCCGCGGGTTTTCTATAGAAAAATCGAGGATAACTCGCGAATTAAGAGTTAACTCGACATTGGGAAACCGACCATAAGTGTAGAAAATGTGTATGCTGACTCCGAATTTAATACAATAGGTATCACCACAGATCTATATAGCTTTGCGTAGCTATATAGACGTGTGGTATCACCAAATTACTTATGTATGAAAAAATCATAAACATGTTTTGTTTTTTTTTTATTATTATGCCAATTTTTTGCTCGAGAGATCGAGAGAAAAACGAGAAATTCTCGACGAGAGAGCATCTTTCTCTCGTCTCCTCTCGAGGTTTCATTCGAGAGAAAATACCTCTCTCGTCTCGTCGAGACAAGACGAGACGAGACGAGAGACGAGAATCTCTCGTCTCGACGGCATCACTACTAGTAATGAAAACAAGATATATGTTATATCCTTTAAATATCTAATATTTTAAGTTTATTATTATTTTATCAATACACTAAACATGCTAATGATTTTCGCAATATGGATATCGAGTGCTACGTGTTATTAATTTGCTGACACAACTGTAGGGCAACTATGCAAACTCCCATTAATCGATCCGATGAAAGCGTTTTATATGCTGACCTTAAATTCACCCTAAAAACCTAAAGTCGTTAATCAAATATTAAATATTGGAAGCATTAATCATTTTGTACTACATCATAAATTTTGCTTGATTTCGGCCCATGTTTTAAAATGTTATTTATATCATGCTCCACATAATACGCCAAAATATATTTTTTAAATCAAATTAATTACTGTGTTTTAATAGGTATTTGTATGTTATTGGAATACTAATTCAATGTTTATTCGTAATTTATTATCGGTGACCAGTGAGCTATATTATACAATAAATTAGGCAAGAGCAATTTTATATTAAAAATCTGAATGGCAAGGGAACTAATTTTTTGAAGTGACTTATGTCATAGCTCACATGTTCAATACTAGTATATTATTCAACGAGCGTGTACTAGTCATTACATGCGAATAGAATAGTATACTTTTTCTACGACTATTTTATTGAGTGTTTTAAAAAAAATCGACAAATTAAATTTCAAGCCAATTATTTTATTTGCAGATTTTGAATTAGATATAATTAATTTAATTTTAGCTATTTTTGAAAGGAAAGTTTAGGGATTATAAGTCTATAAAATACAATATCATTGCTGAGATAAAATTGATAAATTTTTAAATGAAATGCTTGACAAAGGGTTTTTAATATTGAAGACTCCACTGATAATGGGTATGGCCAATACCTCCGGCTTACGCCTGACGTCATCAAGTCTAGGCAAACGTTGTTTGCAGGTGTATATTTTAATTGTGCAATTTCTTTTAAAATATCATAGTTAACTAGGCATTTTAAAGGCAAAAATCTCAAAAAAATTAAATAAAAACTTGTTTTTTTTTAAATCAATCTTTTTTTATATGTAGTTGGAAACGTAATTAGGCTAATATTACTTCAACTATTATGACTAATAATCAAAAATTAAATTGCAATTTACTTACCCTTTTCTGCATACATAAATAATATTTAAAGCTGCGAGTCATGAACTCAGCAACCTAGACGCGACTCGTTCGATTTTTGGAACTTGTGATCATAAATGCAACCGCAGATGATGCTAAACTATTGCTATTATTTACTGATGTTCCTAGAATACCGTTTATTTCTCGTTACTCTCGGCTATACTGTACCATCTCCGGAATCGGGAAGGCATGGAATGTATCAGAATTACCCATGTCTTTATCGTCCAATGAATTGCTTTCAACAGGTCTTTTAGTGCAGTAGTCAGATCGCGACGAGGGCGCAGTCGACAAGAACTAACCAAAACTAACCCAAGACATGCCCAAAATGAAGAAAAAAAAACTTTTTACAATCATAACCGTAAACAAAATAAAAAACACGTCTTGCCACTGACGGGATTCGAACCCGGGCCGCCGTATCACAAGCACAGGATCTGACCACTGCACTAAAAGGCCTATTGAAAGCAATTCATCGCATCGTAAAGACATGGGCAATCTCCACGCCTTCCGGAGATCGTCGAGTACAGCCGAGATTAATGAGAAATAAACGGTATCCCCTACAGTATTCCCTGCCTTATAATCCAAATAGGGGCCAATATGAATTTTATCAAAAAGTAATATTCCATTGTTATCTGCATCAGTTAAATATTGAAAAATGTTACGAGCATAGATTTAAAAAAAATGTCATTGATTAATATGGGGATCAGTTAAGAATTTCTTACAAATAGATTTTACTGTGTTAGGATGAGGTAAAAATAATAGGGGCATTATTACGCAAATATTTATGGCTTATAGTAAATAAAATTGAACATAAAACAATAGTGCTCGATGAATACCGATATCTCTCTTTTGAGGTACTCGAGAAAGTTAGCTGTGAAGTGAAATATTATTAGTATTCACCTAGGCTCGGTCATCGTATAAATGAATAATATAGACAAATTTTGAATTTCGCCGACAGCGTTTGCCGTCGGAGCGAATCCGTATCAGTCTGGTTCATGACCTGTGGTGGCCCTGCTACGAGGGACAGTGAGTATGCAAACGTCCTGAGGTTGTGCACTGTCGCGTCGCGTTGTATCATGTATCAAATAATAACTAAGGAAAGCGCTTCAGCGGATGCTTTGGGCCCGCTAGCCGGCTCGCGGCTGCAGGTGTTAAGCGGTTTTTACGTTTGATGTATAAACATCAAAACGATTTTGCTGAGTGGCTCTACTCGATATTGTTTGTACTCTGGCTATACTCTATTTCGAAATGATGCACTTAGGTTTTTTTATTACTATTGTAAACATTCAAATTTGACGATTTTTTGTATGCATACCCTAAAGTTTAAGTAATTGTAATTTTTCAGTTATATTTGTTCTTCCGAAGAAGACACAGTGTGTTTGTTTCATTTCATAGTTTCAATTAAAATGGCTAATTCAGTTTTCTCTCCAGTGAAACGAGCGAGCAAATGTCCATTTTCTGTTAACGAAAAGAATATTATTCTTAATGTATATG